>RJWJ010001611.1:0-125010 GCA_004363605.1 Indri indri | reverse complement strand
CTGTGTAGGATGGAACCAAGGTGGAAGAGACCTGAAATAAGAAGAGAGTGTTTGTGTACGTGTGCGTACGTAGGCATGTGCAGTGTACTCATGTGTGTATGTTGTCTATAGGAGAGTGTGTGTCTGTGTGTGTCTGGAGCAGTGGTTCCTACCCTTGCAGGGGGTCACAGATCCTTCTAAGCCTTAACAAGAGCTTAGACCCTTAGCTTAAAAAAAATGTGCACCCTTATAAGGTTTTGCCTTGGTGATGGGGGACAGCCAGGGTGTTCACAGACCTGAAGCCTACTTGCTGGAGCCCCTAGGGTTTAGATCACCTAGAATTCCAGATCTACCCCTGAGCTGCAGAGCCTGCAAAAGATATAGCTGAGGGCTCACAGTGGCTCTCAGGACAGAACAGGCGGGTTGGGGGTTCTTGGTCCTGGGTAGCCTGGTGTCTCTCCCCAATCCCGTCCCCTGGCAGGGCAAATCTGCAACCAGGACAGGGAAGACTAGTGGGGAATTAGGGATTGGGGCCACTTGGTGCAAGATCAGCCAGGTGTGAGAGCTCCAGGCTTCCAGGCCCGGTCCTCTGGCTCCCACATCAGCAGATGTCAGGTAAGACCTGGAAGGGCTGCCTCCTCCCTGCCAGCACTGGGCACCTTTCACATTGCCCTGAAATAACCCTGGCCCCAAACCGGGGTGCTCCAGCCCGACCACTTCTGGGTTTGCTGTGTGGCTCTTGAAGACTCACGCCCTTCCTGGGCCTCCCCTCCTGCTCTCTCTCTCCAGCTGGAGCCTGCCTCCCTCAGAAGTTGGGCGGCCCCTGCAGACCCTGGGAACAAGTCAGCAACAGCCCCCCAAGGAAGGGGCGACCTTAGAAGAGGACCCCCTCCCTCCCTCTCCTACTTTCTCTTTTCCTCACACATGTTCATGGCTCATAAACACGCATTCTTTGTGTACAAAACCTTTGCACCGCCGTTGAAGTGGGTCATCACGCCATTTCCAGCTGAGGGATGGTGTGGCTCAGAGAGGGGCCGCCTTAGATCCTGCCGCCAGAACAGAGCCACCGGGAATGAACAATGTCCAAGTGCAGCTGCCAGGCTCTTCCCTCCATATCAGCTGCTCTAGGTGCCAGCCGATGCCCGAAAGGGGAGCTCAGTGTCTACCCAGCCCCAGGTCCTGCCTGGGCCAGCTGGGAACCTCAGGGAGGCCTACTGAGGGAAGACCACTGCCATTAGTCCGCCTCCTCCAGAGACCCGCTGCTAGGGCAGTGCAGTCACTTAGAGGCCACAATATTGCCTCCCCCAAAAAGGGTGCTCTGCCTTGCTTTTCTTTTTTTTTTATCCAAAATGTTTATTGGAATGGTTTCCCATTCATTCAAGCAGGGGACTTTTAGTGCTGCTTCCTCCTGAAGGAACATCCTTTTGCAAGCTTTGTTTTTCCTTCCCCAGGCTGGCAAAGGACAGTAGAGCAACCAACACGCAAAACTACTGTTTGTGCATGGCTGAACGGCATGGTGGTTTTACAGCATCCCGGGCATCTCACGTCCGTGAAGTAGGAATAGGGGCTCTGCACCAGGCACTTCTTCCTGTGTTTCTTCTTCTCTTCTGGAGAGGGATGAAGGAGATGCTTTGCAAGAGGCATGTTCTCTTGGGGAGGCCATCACCGCCGGAAAACTCTGCCTTGCATTTCTCAGAGGCTCGCTTTGCCCTCTGCCTCCAGAGGCCCTCCCCACTGTCACAGGGGAAGAAGCCCTACCCTGTGGGTTTCTCAGTCCAGATTTGGTTTTGGGGGGTTTGTTTTGTTTTGTTTTGTTTTGTCTTGTTCTGTTGTGCCGGCTGGAGTGCAGTGGCATGATCATAGCTCATCGTAGCCTCACACCCCTGGGCTCAAGGGATCCTCCTGCCTCAGCCTCCCAAGTAGCTGGGACTACAGGTGTGTGCCACCACACCTGGCTAATTTTTCTATTTTTAGTAGAGACAGCGTCTTGCTCTTGCTCAGACTGGTCTCAAACTCCTGAGTTCAGGCCAGGCGTGGTGGCTCACGCCTGTAATCCTAGCACTCTGGGAAGCCGAGGAGGGCAGATTGTTTGAGCTCAGGAGTTCGAAACCAGCCTGAGCAAGAGCGAGACCCCCTCTCTACTAAAAATAGAAAGAAATTAATCGGACAACTAAAATTAGCCGGGCATGGTGGCACACGCCTGTAGTCCCAGCTACTCAGGAGGCTGAGGCAGGAGGATCACTTGAGCCCAGGAGTTCGAGGTTGCTGTGAGCTAGGCTGATGCCACGGCACTCCAGCCTGGGCAACAGAGTGAGACTCTGTCTCAAAAAACAAAACAAAACAAAAACTCCTGAGTTCAAGTGATCCTCCCACCTTGGCCTCCCGGAGTGCTAGGATTACAGGTGTGAGCCACCACTGCCAGCCCAGTTCAGATTTGTGTTAGCCCAATATGGAAGCCACTTGTCACATGTGGCTACTGGGCACTTGGAATGTGGCTACTGCCACATACTGAAATGATAATATTTTAGATATGTTGAGTCAAGTTAAAAAATATTATTTGAATTAATTTCACAGTTTGCTTTCACTTTTTAAATGTGGCTATTAGAACATTTAAAAGTACATATGTGGCTTGCATTATATTTCTACCAGGCAGTGCTGTTCCAGATAGCAACAGCCCCTTAGCCCTTCCCAGCATTTTGTGTAACCTCGTTGTAAAACCTCTGTGAGGCCAGTGGGCTGGGGGTTGCCTGCCTCCATTTTACAGATGGGGAAGGTGAGGCTCTGTGAGGTCAAATGACTTGGTCAAAGTCATACAGCCAGGCAGAGGGGGAAGCCCAGGCTTTGCTGACTCTAGCTCTGAGATGACCCAGAGAGACGGCTTTCCCTCCACACTGGCCTTGACCCAGCCTGGACCACTCACTGCCCCCAGCCCCTGCTGAAGTCACTCTCCCCTCCCCATGCTCTGGGCACCTTCCACTAGCAACATCCCCTGGCAGCCCCACTAAGACTAATGCCTCTTGGGCCTCCATTGAAGCCAGAGTCTGATCTCATATTAGACTCTGTGGCCTATGACTCCCCATCACAGCTGGTGTCTTTGCCCTGCCGTGAAAGGTGTGGCTCCTTTGTACCTGCTGCCACTCACACAAGTGGGTCAGGGCAAAAGAAACAATGACCGCTGCTCCCTGGGACATGCCCACTTCCTCTCCCACCCTTGTTCCTCTGCCCGGGTTCCACCCCATCCGCCTCCTCCTTGGAAATGAGCGTAGTCAATGATGCTAGGGGACTGTTTCTTTAATTTCCCTCCCTGTCCGTCCCTGGAACGTGATAAAAATACCCAGCATTGATCTTTTTTTCTTCCCCTTCTGCCGGGATAATGTTTACCCAGGTGTCAATCAGGAGAAGAATTTGGCTTCCTAATTTCTCTTCTCCTCCCTGGGGGCCGCACATCTCCCCGCCTCACATGGACACTGAGCTGGAATCAAGGTTACTAATAATCCCCCAGCACACACAGACACCGAGAGCACATATATTAAAGTCACATATTGATTTATATTTTCAGGTCCCTCTGCCTTTCTGCCCAGCCTCAGCCTTTCTCTCTGCCAAGGAGAAAAAAGAATTACACAACTATATTTATCGCCAAGATGTTTAATGTAAAGAGCATTGCGTCTGAAGGTAATTCCCACCCACTGCCCTCTTTGGGGGTATTTTTTTAAAATAGTGTGGCATGGCCTATCCATAAGCATTTATCTTTTTGCGGTTTGTTCTTTCAATTCTCCCCGAAGGGAAGTAGTGAGAGATTTAAGGTAGACTGTCAGAAGGACTTCCTGACTTGATAAATGGTGGCCTGCCATTCCCAAAGAGGCTGGTAAGGTTGTTTTTTAGCAGAGACAGTCCTGTGGCAGGCGGGGGTAGGAGTGGGTAGGAGCAGAGTATGGAAGGCAGGACAGTGGATCCAGTAGCCTCTAGAGGTCACCCACCAGTTCAAACAGAGCCTCATAATTAGTGGCTCATGACCTGTGGTCCCATTTCAGTTGGGAAAATCAAGGCTGAGGAGTGAGTTTGCTTCCCATTGGCCAGGATTTGGGGCTCTGGATTTTGTGTCAGGCTTATCTGTCCACCTGGACCAAGGGTTTGATGGGAAAAGAACTTTTCTCCAGGTGTGGCTGACTCCTGCCCTGGACGAGGGGGATGGCTGGGGAATAACGGTGGTTGTGGCAGTAGTCAAGAGGAAGAGGACCATCTGGGGAGACTCATGCTTTAAGGAGGGCTCTCAAAGTGTAAGCCTGGGGCTCGCAGCGTTCCCCCAGCCTCCAGCACCATCAGGGGAAGCAGTTTTGAGCATGGGAAGGAAGAGAACTCATGCGTGAACTTGGCACCATCTTCCTCACACCTGTTGTGTTTCCCTCCCTCTCCCGGACATCATCTCCTTTGCTCCTCACAAATGCCCCAGGAGGTAGAGAGTGTCAGCCCCATTTTACACGTGGGAAAACTGAGGTTAAGTAACTGACCTAGTGTCATACAGCTGGGAAAAGGAAAAGCCTCAGCTGCAGCCCACCAACCTTGATTCCTCCTCGCCTGCCACAGGCGTGGCCTCCTGGTCCTCAGCTTGGCGCAGGTCAGGAGCCTTTGGGGAGCTCCTTCCCAGCCCTCTGCCTCCTTCCCTGGCTGCAGCCTTGTGGTCATGGCTGTCTCTCAGCTCACCTGCAGGCGCGACTCTCCAACCTCGGTACTGGAGAAGCAGCTCCTCTTCCAGTTGTGCCCAGATGCACCTGGGCCAGGGGTCAGAACTCTCCCTGATGGAACTTAACCAGGGCCCTGCCGCCTGTCAGGCCTCAGCTGGGCTGGCCGCCCTGCCCCGCCTCCCCTTTCCCATGTGTCATTTGTCAGTGGCTGGATGGAGTTGCCTCCCACTCAGTGTCCCTCACTTCATTCTAGAACCTATTTTACACTCTAGCAGGTCTGAGAACTAACACCTATGGAAAGCCATCCTGCGCCAGACCCCTGCAGGGGGCCTGTCCCTCCATGTTTTTGACCCCACAAGGTGAAGGTTGAGCCCCATATCACAGAGGGGGAAACCGAGCCTCAGCGAGCATAAGTAACTTCCTCAAGGTCACCCAGCGGGTCAGAGGAGTTCCTGGGATGGGGGCCAGGTCCGTGTGACCCAAAGTCCTTGCTTTGGAGCTCACTCGTACTCGCAGGTTGTCACCATCGGACAGGCCGGGGTGGGGGCAGGGGCCGGACAGCGCAAAGCGCGGCGGGACTCAGCAAGGAGGACCCTCCCAGGGACTTTTCCCATTGAAAAATCTGTTCCCTCGCGGCCACGGGTGACGTATGACTGGAGCTGATGAGAAACGTGCCGCGGAATGGAGGCGGGCAGCGCGGGCGGCCCGGGCGTGGGCAGCGCGGCATTGAGATTCCGCGGGGCGCGGGGGGCGGCGCAGGCCCTACACCGGCCGGGTAATTGATCTTGAGGTGCCAATTTGCAGCAACTAAATATTTGGTTTCTGCCTCTGCCCGCTCCGCGCTCTGCTCAAACAAACTTCAATTAAAAGCGAAAAGCGAGGGGTAGGGAGGCGGCGCGCCGGGGTCCCCGCGGCCCGATCGATGGCGCGGAGCCTGCGGGCCGCTGAGCGCGGCGCGCTGGGCGGGGGGCACCGCGGCCATGGGCTGGGCGGGCGCTCTCTTCCGGACCGCCGAGCACCGGGCGCCCGGCCCGCGGGAGGCAGCGCCCGCGGGAGGGACCGCGGAGGCGGCGCGAGGAGCCCAGGAGCCGCGGCCTAATCTTAGCTCCGCCAAGCGGACCGGCGCCCGTCATGCTCCAAGCCGGAACGCATACAAGGCCAGCCCCGACCCCTCCACCCCGCGAGTCTCAGCCTATGTATTTGGCCAGAGACCCCAGGGAAGGAGGGGTTCCAGGGCGCTGCCCCTGCTCTCTCCGTGCACCTCACCAAAGGAACTTTGAAGATGGCCTTACTATTCAACCGCATTAACTCAGCAAATTTCCTGAGCGCCGCTGGGGGCCGGGTGCACTGGCCTTCAAGGTCTATATCCTTTCCCATATCTGCCCCTCAGTCTACCCTTGGGTTGGTGGGCCAAAGAGCTGAGGGTGAATCCAATCCAGGCCTCAGCCCTGGAGGAGTCTGAGGAGAGGGTTTGGAATTGGGGGAGGGTGCAGTGAGATCGTGGGGAATTGGGGAGGGAGCCTGGAGCAGTGTCTAGAGCCTGGAGCAGAGGAGATCACTGGGTCGCAGTTGCCTCCTTTTGGGGTTCAAGACAAACATGGCAACAAGCATTCAACTGGGTGGAATTAGTCCATAGGGAAGTTTCTGGTTCTCAAGGATCTTCCAGTACTTTGAGGGAAGACTCAAGGGGCTGGGAAGGGGAGCTCATCACTGGTGCTGGGGGTGGGGTATCTCAGGGTGGGACAGCCTGGGGCAGGGCTGGAGACAGTTCTGGGAGAGATGTGATGAGGGATGGGGTGGGGCTGGCAAAGAGGCTTCCAGGTAGGCACAGGTCAGGGTGGATTCAGACCGATGCAAAGTGGAGGGGAGCTGGGGTCCTTTCAATTGCATGAAAGTTTCTTGAGGGCCAGAGGTGGGAAGTAAGGCAGCGCTGGGAAGGTGAGGAGGCCCTAGGCCTCTCCCATGTTTCTCTGCTCCGCCTTCTGGGGTGGAAAGATTGCTGGGGTGGAAGACTTACCCTGTCACTGGGTGAGGTGCTGCTAGTCCCCTAGACTGCAGGCTGTAACCCCTTTTCTCCCCTGTGCCCTGTCATATCCCTGGGAGGCCCTGGGCCCATGGCTGGCTGTGGCAGCACGGGTCTGGCCTGTGTGGGCCCCAGCTTCCGGGCACTCAGATGCCCACTCCTCAGTGCACAGGGCTCTGGGGGAAGTTGGTCTCACCATGCCCACTTCTATCCGATTCAATCCCAGATGCCTGGACTCCTGGGCCCTCCTCATCCATCCTCAGCCCCTGGTGTGCTCTCTCTCTCTCTTTCTCTCTCTCTAGTTTGGGGCACCAATCCCCCTATCTCAGGGAAGCTGGATCCAGAGCTCTGTGTGAGGCTGAGGAAGAGCCTGGGGCTGGACTGCCCCCAGGAGCCTCCCCATCCACCCCTCCCCCCCTGAGGGTGGCAGCACTCCTGCCTTCTGCTTGAAGCCCCTTCCCAGCCTGCAAGCTGGGCGCCTGCTCCTCAAATCTCTTCCCCCCCTGCCTCTCCCTGAGCGCTGAGCTGTGGAGCAGAATGATTTCCTGTAATTGGCCAGCAATCCGGCCGCCCGACTTGTTCTATCGACATGCTGGTTAGCTGGAAATTGTATTGGAATCTGAGTGACTGGGAGGGATGAGGAAGGCGGGGAGCAAAGAGAGGCAGCGTTGGGTCCCAGCTGGGTGCAGCCTCAGCTCTGTGGGTGGGATGGAGGAGCCACCAGATACGTCTCTCCTTTCCTGCAAGGAGCATGAAAGCAACCCATGGCACTGCACACCTTCATTTTCTTCCCTCTCTCCTGCCATCTCCAGGGGTCTCTTGCCCACTCACATATGCCCCCCATGGCCTGAAATCACCTCTGCCACCCCATTCCCTCTCCTGCCCTGGGGCTGTTTCCTTCTGACCCAAAGCGCCTTTAGGACAACTAGGGACACTCAGCAGGTCTGTCCCTCTCCCATTCAATTTCTAGCCATAGTGGTTTATCATGGGGGGTCCCAAATCTCCCGCGCCCCTCCCTTGGCCCCCCGGAGAAAAGAGACTGAACATCTGAAGAAGAGTTGTCAATTACCAGCTGAGGGCCCAGGCGTGATTAATGGGGGCAGTGCCGGTAGCAGGAGGAGCACTGCGCTGGGAGAGAAGCTCGCCCGTGGCTCAACCTCTGAGCCTCTGTAAAATTCTGGCCCTGTCTCCCTCAGAGCTGGATTTCCAGGAGATAACCGCGTGAATGTGCTTCATAAACTAAAACTCTGCGAATTACCCTCGGGCCGGCCTGGGGAGCGCATGGTTTTAGGGGCCGGCCTGTGCCTTCACCCCGCCAAAAGGCGGGCGCGTGTGCAGCCCTCGCTGCGGGTGGAAAGGCCCCACGCGGGGACGGAGCGCCGGCCCGGGGCGCGCGGCTGGAGAGCTGGAGTCTCCAGGGTCCCGCGCCCGTAGCCCCCGCGGGGGATGAGATGGGGATGGAAACACATTCCTCAGTCCCCGCGGCGCCGGGCGAGGACGCGGACGAGCAACGCGGCTTTTTAATTAGCGCCCGGGGCCAGGCAGCGCTCCCGCCGCAGCGGCTCGCCGGGGATCGGAGGCGGCCAAGGCCTCTGAGGGAGAAAGTTAGGAAGCGCCGGGCGAGCGCCGCCGCGGAGGCCCGGCCCTGAGCCGGGCGGGTGCTGCCACCTGCCGGCCGGAGGGGAGGCCGCCCGCTGGGGGAGGGCTGGGCTCCGGAGGAGCGGGAGCGGGGTCCGTGGCGACACCAGGGCAACGGCAGGACTGGAGTCGTGACTTCACACCTTTGGGCCCGGCCATCCTCTTGACAATCTCACATCAAGCTCAGCAGACTGGGTCAGGGACGAAGTTAATTCTTGGGAATGTTGCAGTTTGCAAGGGGTTGTCACTGTACTCCACTCATCTTGTCCATTTACCAGGACCACGAAGCCCACTTGAGAACAGACACTGAACGCAGGACGTCGTATCCTAGCAAGCAGGAGACAGGGCCAGGCCCCAATCTCAGGCCTCCTGCTCCTCCTGAGAAGAGACTCAGGGCACAGGGGGCAGAGTTCAGAGGCCTGGCTTGACTGGGTCAAATCCCTCCCTCTCTCCAGGCCTAGGATGGGAACCATCGATGTTATGTTAACTCTCTCGGGTGTCACAGACCCAGCAGTGTCTGGCATGCCACAGACATTCATGAGGAGCCATTTCCTCAATTACGGGGGTAACAGAGCACTGTGGGGGTCCATACCTTCCCTCCCCTTTCTCCGCTCCTGCCAGGCCCCATCTAACCGGGAAGCAGCAGGCTTCTGCCATTCTCATCTTGCCTGGCCACCCACCCACCAGCTCACCACCACCTTGCCCAACCCTTCTCTTGCCCCTTGAGGGTTTGCAGTAAGTTAACGAGCCCGTCTCTGACGTAGGAACAGCTCTGGGAAAGGGGGCACTAAATATGGCCACCACAGCATTCGCATCTGTCACACTCACTTCTGGCCTTAATAGGCTGCAAGCCGCAGGATCAACACATCAGCAGGTTTGCAGGCTCTGGCAGAGGAAGGCTGATGTCTGCACTGGTCTAATTGGGTGGGGGAGGGCAGATGCAGCAGTGGGGTAGGAGGGAGTTACGCCGCCCGACACCTCCACCCCCCTCCCACAAATGTACCTAGGACCTGGCTGGAATCTTCCTCGGGCCCAGACAACTACTGTTCCTTCTGGGGCCCGGAAAGTGAGGGGCCCAGGCCCCAGTGTGGGAAGAAGACAAGTGTAACCCCAAATGGTATCAGCCAAGTCTGGGAACCTTGGTTGGTCCAGGCCGTTTCAGACCAACACACTTTATTAAGCACCAACAGCGAGCCAGGCTCTGCACTAGGAACACAGAGATGAATGCGACACTGCTCCTGTCCTCAAAGGGCTTACAGGCTAGTAGGAGAAACCAACCAGCTTTTGGCTGATGATGGTACCGTGGATTAAGGTAAACATGGGGAGGCGGGGTATCCCAGAGCACCTAACCCGGCTTGGGGCTTCAGATGGTACCTGAGCTGGGAGTTAGCCAGTTGTAGGAAAAAAGCAAGGAAAAGGTATTCCAGGCAGGGGAGCAGCAGGGCAAAGGCACAGAGGTGAGAAACAGTGTGGTGCATGAGGAGGACCAGGAGTTCAGGGCTAGGAGTACAGAGCGGTGGGAGGGAGTGAGCAGGGGGTGGGGAGCACTGGAGAAGTCCCATGGTGGGAGGGGGGCTCCAGCATCACCCACAAGGGAATCCTCACTGCATCCTGGCCAAGGGCTTCAACCTAGGGCAAGGCCCTGTTGAACCCTATTCAACAGTAGAGACCCTTGGTCCAAAATGATTTCCCATGGTCCACTAAGGAGGTTTTGGCCGTGACTGGGCACATCCTCAAAGGGGGTTCAAGCCCAGGGAACACTTGGCCTCCCAGCTCTGAACACTGGTGAGGGCCAGAGAGACAGTGTTCCTTATCCTGCCCACAGAAACTCACAGCGGCCTCTGACTGCTGCTCTCGTGCACCGTGGTGGACACTGCTCTGTAGGTGGTGCCAGAGCAGGAAGGTGCCCTGGGCAAGGTGGGTAAGAGCACCTACTGACAGCGGGCTGTTTCTCTGCCTCAGACAGGATGCACTCCAAAGCAAGATCAGCCCAGTGCAGGGGCCCGGCCCAGATTCAGAGAGGGAGGGAGGGAGGGAGGGAGGGAGTGTGTGTGTGTGTGTGTGTGCGTGTGTGTGTGTGTGTGTGTGTTCGTTCGGGGGTTGGGAGGAAACAGGATGTGTTACCTGGCTTCGGCCTCCAAGGAGATGGAGGCCTGGGGCTTCCCGCCTTGGCGTGCCCGGCTAGGGGTAAGGCAGAAGGTAGCGGAGGAGGAGGGAGAGGAGGCCGGCAATGGCAGCCAGACCTGTGAGGACTCCGAGCCTCAGCGGCAGGTACTCCAGGGAGCGCTCCAGCTCAGCGTGCAAGAGGATGACCTGGCGTTTGGTGATGCTCCACTCGCCCGAATTGTCTAGAACGTGGCGCGCCACGCGGGCCTTGTCCGTCAGGGGCAGCTGTGCATTGATGCGGGCCTCTGCGTCCTTGCGGTTCAGGCTGTTCCGCCGCATCAGCCGCACCAGCTGTGTGTCCCGGTCACTAAGGACAGGGCAAAAAGGCACTGTAGGTCCCCACCTACCTCTCACCAGCAAGTTACAGGGGTGGGCAGCCTGGAACAGAGCCTGGGGACTAGATCGTCCCTTGAATCCTACCCTGCTCTGGGCCACAGTCCCACCGCCAGGGAGGGAAGCCTGGAAGCTCGCTGGTTCCCTCCCAGGTCACCCCACTCTTTGGGAGGACCATATAGCTCTATGGGCCACCTAAGCCCCTTACTATAAAAGGAGGGGAAGGATCCGTGGCTGTTTTTTGCCATTTGGGGTCTCTCTGCTTTGCCACTAGGCATGAGATTCCCCAGTCATAAGATGGGAGGATTTGATCACCTGAACTAGCTATATCCCAGATCCCTGGATGGGTGACCTTTACTGAAAGGCCTGTGCCTGCAAGCTAGATGCTTCCTGCAGTCCCCCTGGGGAACTGGGCCTGCAGCATCAAAAATAGCTCTCTGGGCCCCACAAAGACCCTCTCCTTGCCTCTACACCTGCACCCCTGCATACCTAGAGCAGAAGGACGGTGCTGAGAAAGGGGCTGCTGTGCCCCACGCCACTGATGATGTGGGATGGGCAAGCCCGAGGGGCTTTGAAGAGGAGCAAGGACTTGAGAATTGGACCCCTCAGTCTTAGGACAGGATTAAGCACTGCAGATTAGGATGAACAACCCCTGGTCTCCCAAGTCCAAGGAAAATTCAAAGAATACCTCCTTCACCCACCCTGATATTGCCATCTGGGTCCTTCCTTAGGAAACTCCCTTTCCTGCCATTGGCTTCCCAGAAACGGCCAGGCCTGGCTGGCTCCAGTCAGTCCTCTGGCATGGGGTCGTCTCTGCCACCTGCCACCTCAATGAGCCCCTCAATGGGAACAAGAACAGGAGGGGCTGAGAGAATGGAGACGGCTTAGGGGTCCCTGTCAGTGCACATTCTCCTGAAGGTGTGGGCCAACCACAGGGCCTCCTGGGATGTGAAGACAGCACCTTCCGACAGCCCTTCCTGGGGCTGAGAAATGCTCCATTACAGTTAGTTTAAAGCTTGGTGCTATCATGGTAATGGGATTTTTACCCAAACGCTTAATCTATACTTGACAAATTCCTCAAAAACAAGAATAATCATGTTCTGGTATAATCAACTTTGGGAAATGCCCTACGTAATTTCAAATGCACCAGTAGTTTGCCAGTTAATGAAATCCATGAGGGGATCCTCATTTTTGTAAAGTGTAGATCCCTTTGGTGAAAAGCAAATAATCACTTACTTTTCTCTCTGGCATCTTTCAGCATTTGTATACCCACGGGTGCTGAAAGTGGGGCATGAACAGCACCCAGGATTCTGGCAAGGCTCCTCCGGCTAGTGAGTGGGGCTAAAGATCTCCCAGAGAGCAGGCAGGACCCGCACAGCCCCACTCATCCACCAGAAGCCACAGCTATCTCTTCGCTCAGCAAACAGACCGACCTCAAAGGAAAGCGCAGGAAGAGGAAGGTGCCAGGGGTAGGTACCGGTGACTGCAGATGCAGTCGGCCCCTGTTCTGTCTTCTCACCTACACTCTAAGGCCTAAGATCCTTTTTAAAAAAATGTTTATCCCTAGGTACAAAGTTCCAATTGTATTACTAAGGCAAAGAGAATTCCAGGTCTTTGTGGGGTCTACTTGGCATCAGTTGATAGTCTCACAAACAAGGAACAAAGAACGCAGAGAGGCTGCAGGTTTACAGAGGGAGAAACGACCCAGTAGGGGAGCTGAGAGGACACCCGGAGTCCCCCTGACCAGGCTCAAGGGATTCAGACTGGGTTTTCAATGACGGCCCATGGGGCACCTGAGGAGAGGGGCCTCCAACGCATGAGTCTTTTGAGAGCCACCCTGTGCCCAAAATACCTGCAGAGCCAAGTGCCCACCTATGTGTCTGCTGTACTTGTGGGTGGCATCTGGAAGTTTCTGGGTGGCAAAGACACCCTGTAGCCTCATGTACTCTCTCACCCACTGGGGCTGTGACTCATTTTCTCCCACGGTTTGATCCTCCTGTTTGCCAAACCTGGATTCTGGTTTGCTTCATGTCCTGGGGGACTCTGAGAACAAAGCTCCCTCCTTAGCTGGGCTCTGCCAGTCCCCTCCATGCAACTTCAGGTGACCCTGGACAAATTCCGTAACTCCTCCCTTTGATTTTATCTTCAATAACTCAGAAATGTTAGCCTCTGCCCTGACCGCCTCATGCTGAAAGGTAAACCGCATGAAGTAACAAGTGTGGGAGTTGTTTGGAAAGTTGTGAAGCGCTGCTGGAGGGAGAAGGGAGCCGCTGAATAACAGGGTCGTGGGTGAGGCCTGGCAGCTGGCAGTGCCTCCAGCGGCCAGCAGGGGGAGCCCTCCCCAAACGCTAGAGAAGCCTGGGGGCCGTCGCTTCCCACACCTGCCCCCAGGAGTATCTGGGTGCAGAAGTTGGTTCTATAGACTCTGGACACTGCTGCCCAAACCCCTTGTGCCTCCTGGCTGCCTCGTGGGGAAGGGGCAAAGTGAAAAGTGATGTGGGCCATTTCCCGGGGGTCTTCCTTCCCACCCTCAGCGTGCTACACACTCACCAGTACACCACCACTGTGTGCTTCATGTACTTGAGCAGCTTCTTGGTCTCAAACAGCAGGGGGATATCCAGAATCACATAGCGGTATCCTGCGCAGAGGTTGGAGAACCCACAAGTTCAATTCTGCAAGCACACACTGAGAACTGATTATGTGCTGGGCGAGGGAACAGACACGAAACTGTTGGCCCCCACCGTCTAGAGCGCTCAGCAGAGGGGCAGACCTTCCAAGGACAGACAGACCCTGAACACTAGCCAGTTCCAATGCCATCCAGCACGGAATGCTGCGGGAAATCATTCCGGCTGGCTCACCAGAGAAGACCTTGTAGGGCTGGTGCTTACGCTGGCCTTGGAAAGTAGGTAGGACTTTTGTTACTAGAAAATGAGAAGGTGGGGCTGGGCGCGGTGGCTCACGCCTGTAATCCTAGCACTCTGGGAGGCTGAGGCGGGCGGATCGTTCTGAGCTCAGGAGTTCGAGACCAGCCTGAGCAAAAGCGAGACCCCGTCTCTACCAAAAAATAGAAAGAAATTAATTGGACAGCTAAAAATATATATAGAAAAAAATTAGCCAGGCATGGTGGTGCATGCCTGTAGTCCCAGCTACTCGGGAGGCTGAGACAGTAGGATTGCTCGAGCCCAGGAGTTTGAGGTTGCTGTGAGCTAGGCTGACGCCACGGCACTCACCCCAGCCAAGGGAGTGAGACTCTGTCTCAGAAAAAGAAAAAAAAAAGAAAATGAGAAGGTGGAGGGGGGGATTCCAGGAAGGAGGACCTGCAAAGCACACGAGTTGGGAGGCTCTACTGTGCGGGCTGAAGCAGCGGCCTCAGGCAGTGTGAGGCAATGCTGAGGAGGTGGTCAGGGCAGGCACAAAGGGTTTAGTTCACCTGGATTTTGAACCCAAGAGTTGTTATTTCTCAGCAGGGAAATGACACAGAGTTGCAGGAGACTGGGGAGAGTTGCCAGGAGTAGCTGGGCCCTTTCAGCTCTATTTCATCTACCTTTGCTCAAAAAACCCCCCAGAAGGATAGATCCTCCCCCCAGAGCCAGGTCCAAGCCTGGCCCCTACTGTAAAGAGTCATGTTTGGCTAGCTCTACCAACTCTCCATGAGAGGCTCATATGGGTGGCGGCAGTAGCAGCCCTAAAAGGAAAGAAAGAGGCTGCCTCTCTCATCAGAGGCAGACTTTCAGCCAGGAGTTGTAAGGCCTGGGTCTGGAGGCAGCGGGGCTGCTCACAACTACTGTATAACTCACTCCAGCGGGGTAAGAGGCACTGGCTGGCCCTCCCACTGTGAGCCAAGGCCAAAGGCGGCACCCCCACCCACCTTTGTGGTTGAGTGAGCACAACCACAGGTGCTGTCCAGAAGCACCATGGGCCACATGCTCCTAGTTCTCTTTACATCAGTGACCCCTGTGTGTGTACCAAGCTGGGAGGGGTCCAGGGGAGCAGTGAGGGTAACGGACAGGAGGCTGCACCCCTGGAGTGTCCTACTCCAAACACTTCCAACCACAGAACCAGACAGACATCACACCAATTCCAGGCATGTCACAGGAAACCAGCACTCAAGGTGATGCAGGGAATGGGGGTGACAGCCCCAGCTGCTTGGTTTCTTGGTCCCCAGGACCTGCTGCTCAGGAAGCCCAAGAGAAGCCTGCAGTTCAACAAGGGGGTTAGAGCATGGCTCTGATGGTGTGCCTTGGTTGGTAGCCCCCACCTCCCCACCATGTGACCTTGTGCCCCTTAACAAACCTCAGTGTAAATGAGTAAAAAGAATACCTATTTCACAGGATGAGGGTAAAGATGAAATGAGCTTTGAATGCATGTAACCCACTCAGCACCCCTCTCCCAGCCCCTCCTAAGTGCACCATAAATGATGGCTATTACTGCAGGAGGGAGGCCAGCTCCCCGACCCCCAAACTTGGAGCAGGAGCCAAGACCAGATCCTCTCCGGGCCTCTTATCTCCCTTTCTTATTCCGCTCCCGCTGCCTCCTCTCCCCTCACTGTCCTTTTTCGGGCCCCTCTTGGGAGCTCATGGCCACCTCTCAGGGTCACCGGCAAAGGGCTATTCAGCTGTCACATCCCTCCTGCTTGATAAGCTCTGCGAACCATCCTGACTCTATTAAGACATCCGCCTGCCTACACAGAGAAGTCCCCAACAGCTGGTGATCTTATCTGACGTTTGATTATACCAACTTTGACAGTTGTATTTGTTATACTCATCAGGGAAAACTGGGACTGTGGAAGCCACAGCTGTCGTCCCCATTTTTCACCTTATCGAGCTGAAAAGCGCTTTCTGGCTTTTATTTAAGTGGTGGTGGTTGGGGAGGCGGGAGGCTGGGTGGATGACACAGAGGGAGAGCTCTGGAGCGGGTGACATTATCCAGTGCTTAATTTCAGAAGGGGAGAGCTGCTGCTGTCTTGAAGCCCTGCAGATGCACTTGCGATCGGCCTGGGAGCAAATGCGAAAGGGCAGGAATGAAAGGCAGAAGGCTGCACTCTTGAGTGGGGGACAGGAGGGGTTCTGGCACAGACACAGGAGGCAGGACAAAGGCAGACAGAGACAGAGACTTCGTGAGGGTGGAGGAAGGGAAGGAGGCCTGTGGCAAGGTGCTGAGATGAAGAGCAAAGTGGGTCCAGCGGGGAGGATGCCGGAGCCAGCTCCAGCCCTGGCCGGAGGGGAGAGGGGAGGGTCACCATCACGGATGTCTGCCAAGTCATCCCTCTTCTGGAGGGAAGGATTGGCCAGAGGGGAATGGGAGTGGGGGGAGATTCCCCACTTGAGGCATGACAGAGTAAGGGAGGGGTTTGGCCATGGTCACAGCGCAAAAGCCTGAGGAAAATCTAAAAGGCTCCCCCATATCCTCCAGGAAAGAAAGTCTCAGCATCGTGCCTGACAGTGGGGAGACGGGCAGCCAGGCCTTTGACTTAGAGGCTCAGGCTGGAGGCCACGTGTGCCAAGGGCTGACAGGCAGATCTCCAGCGGCCCTAGGCCAGCCTCCTGCCTGATCCTGAGACACTGCTCTCTGCCCTACCACTTCTCCTGGTGACCAACCCTATCCAGGACAGTCAGGTCACTCTGCTCAATACCGTCTTGAAGAACAGGGCTTGAACCACGGCATATGGCTTGGGAGAACATTCTTGCTAACTGACCCCGGACCCTTGCTTTTCAAATACTCTCCCTCGTTTCAGTCTTGGCACATCACCTGCCTGTCCCTGCACCTGCCAAGCTATGGGGCTCTCCATGGGGCTCTAGCCCCAGAGAATTATCCTCCACTTGGAACCCCTTCTCTGCCTGCTCTGGCCATCTTGGTCCCTCCCCAACTTCCAGGCCACAGACTTGTTTTCCCAGGTGGCTGAACCAGCAGCAAAACTACTGACTGCAGTTTATAATTGTGTAATAACTGTTACTGACGTGGACTCTCAGTTCTCCTAACAGATTTTCACATTGGCATTATTAGCCCCATAGCACAGAAGTGGGGTTGGATCCCGCGACAAAGTCACAGGCTAGACAATGTCAGGGTTAAGATTTGAACTCAGGTCTCTGACTCCATTATTCACCAGCTATTATTACTCCCATCCCTACTAGAAAAACCAACTTACTTCCTGGGATCATGGCTTAAAAACCTCATGTGTCTCTTCTCATTAAATTGTCAACCTCCTTAAGAGTCGAGGGACATGCGCTTCTTTCCTCTGGGGCTGGTACGGGGCTCTGCGTGGAGGGGGGTGCCATAAGCAGTGTGAACTCACCAGCCAGGATAACCAGCTCCCTCCCCTGGCCAAACTTCCTGCAGAGGTGAGGGGTCCTGGCCCTAGAGAGGGCTTTGCGCCCACCCCTGTCCCTGTCCCTGGGTCTTACCCCGGAGGAAGTATTTGAAGGTCTCCTTTATCATTTCCTTTCGGATCTCAGGGTGAGTGATGGCGTTGAGCAGCTGCCGCCGGTCAGGCTGATTAAAGATCAGGTCCCCCAGGACCTTGCGATTGATGTCACCATTCTCCAGCAAGACCTCAGTGCCGAAGGCCTCCACGATGCGCCGGTGCGCGGGGTATCCTGGCTGGACGACTGTGGCATGAAGAGGAGGCTGGGTCACTCTCTGGAGCCCTCCAGCCAGCCAGAGAACCCCAAGTGACTAGAGGCAAAATGATGGGGAACCCAGGGTGCTTCTTTCAGTTGGAGCAAAAACAAATGAGGGGAAGGAAAGCAGTTAAGGAAAAGAACAGAGCGCACGGGCAACAGGGCAAGCTGGGGCGAGGGTGAGGCTTCTAAAGAGACGGAAGAGCAAAGAGCGGGCAGAGCAGGCAAGCATGGGGAAGTGAGACCAGGGACCACAGGAGCCCTCCTCTCCTATGAGACTTACAAAAAGGGAGGCGCAACGGAAGAAAGGAAGCACAGGGGAGCTGCCATGTACAACCCCCACGGCCCCTCCAACTCACCATGCCGGGCAATGATGTCCACGTCAATCACCGCACAGCCCAGCTGCTGGAACACCTGGATCACCGAGCTCTTGCCAGAGGCAATGCCCCCAGTCAGGCCCACCAGGAACATCTTCCCAGGAAAGAGGGAGGTCCGAGAGATTACGGAGCCAGAGCCGGGAAACAACTGCAGGGTAGGGCAAGCTCAGCCGATCAGGATGGTCACCAGAGGAAAGCCAGCAGGGCCTGCCTGTCGGAGGCGAGTGGGCCTGATCAGTTTGGGCCAAAACAACTGGGAGAGAGGCAGCCACAGCACAGCGGGGCAGGGTCACACCCTGAGCTTAAGGAGCTTTGTGGCCACCTGGAGATGAAAAACCCTCCAGGAAAGGCATCCAGTATTTTTTTAAAAACATTCATAAAGAAGGCAAACTCTGGCCGGGCACGGTGGCTCACGCCTGTAATCCTAGCACTCTGGGAGGCTGAGGCGGGCGGATTGTTTGAGCTCAGGAGTTCGAGACCAGCCTGAGCAAGAGTGAGACCCTGTCTCTACTAAAAAAATAGAAAGAAATTAGCTGGACAACTAAAAAAAAATATATATATATAAATTAGCCGGGCATGGTGGCGCATGCCTGTAGTCCAGCTACTCGGGAGGCTGAGGCAGAAGGATCGCTTGAGCCCAGGAGTTTGAGGTTGCTGTGAGCTAAGCTGATGCCATGGCACTCACTCTAGCCTGGGCAACAAAGCGAGACTGTGTCTCAAAAAAAAAAAAAAGGCAAACTAACACTGTAAATTTAGCAATGAAAATGCTGAGCAGGCAGAACAAGGCCAGGTGCTTTCTGGAGAAGGCAGTGTCCCGCTGCAGGCAGACTTCCTATGGAAAGGTGTGGAAAGGACACAGACACCTATCCCTCTTTGGGGAACCCAAGGCACTTTTCAGATTCCCACAAGCCACCCTGGCCTTCATTTTCTAGCCTGGGACACCGAGGCTCAGGGGAAGAAATGGCCTGTCTGCAGCCACCCAGGTGAGTTACAGGAGAGACCACAAATGGAGTCCAAGTGTTTGGGCCCTCTTTTGCCCAAAAGCTCCCTCCCCACAGAAGGTCCCACTGCCCACTGCACCTTGAGCACCAGCACTAGGACTAGCCGGGTGGCTAGTCTAGACTGACATGCACGATTCTTCTCCTTAGCCAAGAGGTGGCCCAGATGGTAGCTCAGTGGTGCCACGCAGTGTCTTGGTGGCCACTAAGCCTGAGGTTTAGAGAAGTACAGACCTAGCCAAGAAGGAATGTAAGGAATAGGATGACAGGATGGGTGGCAGCGGCAGCGTTAACTCTGAGCTCAGTGTCATGGCTTGTGGCTCCCTCAGACCGAGCAGCAGTAGCACAGCACAGAGGTTAAAAGCACGACCTCTTCCAATCCAGCTCCTCCACTCACACGCTGTGCAACCCTGGGCAAGTCACTTGCCTCTCTAAACCTGTTTTCTCATCCATAAAATGAGGTTTTATGGATCACAAGGCTGCCTGACTCACAGGGCTGTTGTGCAGACTGAATGAGAAAATGCACACACAGAGCTGGGAGCAGCGGTACGTGCCTGTAGTCCCAGCAACTCAGGAGGCTGAGGCAGGAGGGTCACCTGAACCCAGGAGTTGGAGGCTGCAGTGAGCCATGATGGTGCCACTGCACTCCAGCCTGGGTGACAGAGCAAGACCCTGTCTCTAAAAAATTAAAAAGAACAAAATAAAGAAGAAAAGAAAATGCATATATATACAGCCCGTCGTACACTGCCTGGTAAGTGGCAGATGACTAAGAAACAGAAGTAAGGATGGTGATGGAGGGTGGAAAGTTGGGGTTACGGTTACACTGCAAGGCATAGAGAAAAAAAAAAAAAGACTTCCATAATGTCATGTCCATACTCCTGCAACCTCAGACTGTCACATAACAGACTTTGTTGCATTTTCTGCAGTAAATGGTGTTACCATGTCTTGGACTTTGCTCCCAGGCTAGAAGCAATGAAATCAAAGCCACGTCTCTCACCCTTCCTTCGTCATCCTCAGATCATTTCTCCAGAACCTTGGACTCTGTCAGAGGACCTTTTTTGTTAAACGGCAGATTTACTGTCCTAATTACACTTTGCTCGAGCTCATAATGAAATGAGTCTGCCTCCCCTGAGAACGCACAAGCGACAGGGGCGGCAGCCACTGGGATGTGGCTGAGCAGGTACACGGCTTGGGGCGGCAGGGGACCAACCAAGAAATTTAAATCTGCCGCAGCTCACTCTCACCCAGGCTGCCAGGGTGCCAGGGTGGAGGGAGGAAAATACCCACCACAGAATCGTCATCCAAATGGAGAGACTAACTACATTACACAACCATTTAAAAATCTTTGCTCCTCAATCTCTCTGAGGCTGGAGTCACCCCCAGGTGGTCTCCCTTCAGGTTACAAAAAGAGGAGTTAAGGGCAGGGTTCAGTTGTAAAATAAATGGATAGAAAGTTGGTCCTTTTAAAACAGAAAATCCAGGAACGGCATTTTTAATCCCACTCTGCACTGTTGTCCCTAAAGCAATGCGAGTCTGCTCCTCTTCTGCTGAAGACCAGCCCGGAGGAACAGGAGAGGGACTTGAGAATGTGCCAGGCCCAGTGAAGGGACAAGGGCCAGTTTCCCACAGGGCCCGACCTCTTGTCATTGAAAGTAAGCCACGGTCACCGGGTCACCCCACCTTGCCAGGCTCAACTGAAAGGGCTGAACAGACCTCAACACCCCTGTACACAGATGCCCAAGCCCCTCCTGAGATCTACTCAACCAGAATCTCCAGGGATGGAGGTGCCCAGGCAGCTCTGATGTGTAGCAAGGCTCAGGACAGATTCTAACTTTCATTTACAGAGGTGGAGACCACGCACCAGAGAGGGGAAGGGACTTGCCCAGGCCACAGCCATTAGCAAAGGCGGGATGGAATTCAGGGTTTATAACCCCTAGTCTATAGACCCCTGCCTTTAATGTACTCAAGGAATGATTTTTTTTTTTTTTTTTTTTAGACGGAGTCTTGCTCTGTCACCCAAACTTGAGTGCAATGGGTCATCATAGCTCACTAAAACTTCAAACTCCTGGGCTCGAAGGATCCTCCTGCCTCAGCCTCACAAGTAGCTGGGACTACAGGTACATACCACCATGCCTGGCTAATTTTTCTATTTTTTGTAGAGACAGGGGTCTCGCTGTTGCTCAGGCTGGTCTTGAACTCCTAGCCTGAAGTGATCCTCCTGCCTTAGCCTCCCAAAGTGCTAGGATTACAGGCGTGAGTCACTGCACCCCGCCTGAAAAATGTATTTACCTTTAATAAGAAAAAATAAGGAAGGTGAATCTATCTGTAGGCAAATCAAGTCAGAGCCAAAGAGAAATGATTTCTTGATTATTATATTGTTTTCTTTCTGCAGAATGGGAGGCACGGGGCTTGTGGAGAGCGACCAGGGCACAGAGTCAATTCTAGGCTCCTGGGGTAACCTAATAAATATCTTTCCCTCTCAGTGTCTTGGATGACCATCTGTGGACACAGACCCACAGCTGCTTGGCCTCCGTCAGGAAGGCCAAGGGGATGGAGGAACACATGCCCAGGGAGGCTCTGGGCCCCTGGCTTCAAAGGGCTGGACAAATAACAGCTGTTCCTGTCCAACAAGCCCCTCTGTAACTCGTTCCTCCGTGCTTTGCGGCAACAGTGCCTGGGATCTCTCGGGTAACCAAAGGAAAAAACAGGTCTCGCCCCTCGGGAAAATAGAAGAGACAGACAGTAACAAATGAAAACAGCTGAGATGAACAGACTGCTGCTGGTGAGCAGGAGTGCTGGGGGCACACGCCTGGGCCCGTGTGTGAGTGCCTTCCCACTCACCCTGCTGCTCACAGAGCTGCGGACCTGCTGGGGGAGGAAGCTACAGCAAGCGAGACTCCACTGTCCTCTCAAGGCTCAGCAAGGAGGAAACCAAGGCCTCCACGTCCCACCTAGACCTGCCCGGCAGCTCCCCTGCCAGGCACACATGGACAAGTGATGACCATTGTCCACGACCCTCTTCCTGCTCCGGCTCAAGTCGTCATTCTCCAGAATCCACTTGTTTCTCTCACTCCACTGCCACTCACGCAGAAGCAGCAGGTCCCTTACAGCAACTGCCAAACCTGGCTGTGATCTGAATCCCCGGACGAACTTTAAAACAGGGACAGGAAGCCAGGCTGTACTCTAGCCTAATGAATCTGAACCAGCCAGGCCCAGAACCACTGCTACAATGAAAGGCTGTGGACTGGAAATGGAGAGGCCTGGGCCCCGGTCTCTGAACACTGTCATAAAACTACCGGTGGAACTGCAGGAAGCCTTCTCACCAGCCTGGCCCAGGGTGCTACATACTCCATACATGAGGAACAGCTGAGCCCGAACGCCTCCCCTCCTCTGGGCCTCAGTCTCCACACCTGTCAGTGAGGGGGCTGCACTTCCCATGCCAGCAACAGCATCGGTTCCGGGAGAGGCTGAGTCACGCTGGTGCCTTCCTCCTCCCCGTCCTGGTGCAGCACTCTTCCGGGAGCAGCCAATAAACGCTCACCTGGCGAACGAAAGATGCCTCGACTGTTGGTGGCCTGGGAATCTTCCTCCTCAAAACCAAAAGCCTTCACAGAGCTGGCTTGGCTGGAGGAGGGACAACACCAAGTCCCGTGGTAACAGAGAAGCAGCTAATGCCCACTGCAGAGAAATGGAAGCAGGATTCTGGAACTAAGCCCAGGCAGGGGATTCATCAGCCAAGGCACAACCAGAAGGAAAAGCAGGACTCGGATCCCAGGGAAGCCACATCCCATCCTTTTCCCTCGTTTTCCATGTCAGTGGGAGGGCCGCAGGGTGTGAGGGAAAGGGCAAGGACTTCAGGTGAGAGAGGTGGCATCTGTGCCCCAGACCTGTTGTGAGCTCTAAAGCCTGTGAACTGAGGATCAAATTCTATTGTGCTCCAAAAATGATGAGCTCTTCTCGTTGAACTTCTCCAAACTGCCTTTCAGTTTGTTTTTTTTCCTTTTTCTGAGACAGGGTCTCGCTCTGTTGCCAAGGCTAGAGTGCAGTGGTGTCATTACAACTCACTGCAACCTCAAACTCCTGGGCTCAAGTGATCCTCCTGCCTCAGCCTCCTGAGTAGCTAGGACTACACATGTGTGCCACCACACCTGGCTAATTTTTTTCTATTTTTTTTTTTTGTAGGGATGGGGTCTCTCTATATTGCTCAAGTTAGTCTTGAACTCCTGGCCTCAAGTGATCCTCCTGCCTAGTCCTCCCAAAGTGCTAGGATTACAGGCGTGAGCCACCGCACCCGGCCTCGTTGCCTTTCAGTTTTTACCTCTTGGGCCCCAGTAGCCCAGAGGAGACAAAGTACTTTCAGGGAAGAGCAGTCTCCCTTGGAACCCCTCTGGCAGTATTTCTCTTAAGGAAAAATGGGAGCGGGCTCCAGGCCTCCAGACAAAAAGCCCCACTGCTCCGTGAGGTCTGTCCAAGTTCTAGCTCCACTAGGCTCACACTGTTCCCTAAGCCACCAGCACCTTGTGCCCAGACCACTGCAGTGGCCTCGAGACCTGACCTTCCAGTCCCTGCCCTGTTTCTTCCCAAGGTAGCCAGGGTCATGGCTTAAAGGGGTCACCTGATCATGTCACTTCCCTGCTTAAAACCTTCACTGCCTCCTTACCCCTCCTCCTGGCCCTTCACAAAGGTCTCCAGGCCCTGTATGACCGACCCCCTTAGTCACACCCTATGCATGCCCTCTGCTTGTCATACTGACCTTCCTTCTGTCCCTAAGCATGCAAGCTGTTCCTATCTCAGAGCCACCGGGCATGCTGTTCCCTCAGCCAACACTCACCTCATGGCTGGCTCCTCCTCATTTATCTGCACTCACCCTATGACCAGTCAGATACCAGGTACCGTTGCACAAGCTGCCTGCCCCGTGAAGCCTACACTCCAGTGCAGGGGGGGAGTGGGGGGAGGGGCATAAACAATAAGCTCACAGTACATGTGGGCTGGGAAGTGCCAAAGGGTAGCAAGAGCAATGGCAGTCATCACTGTAAATGAGAAGCCAGGGAGGTCTCTGAGCCAGGGCCTGAAAGCAGCCAGGAAGCAAGTCACAGTCCTCTCTGAGCACCCTCGTCCAACTCCCGACCCAAGTCAGGTCCCTGGCATCGCTCCCACCCTGCTTACTTTACCTCCCTGTGCCCAACATGATTTGTACTTTTATTTCCATTTCTGTGACTTTTTTTTTTTTTTTGAGACAGGGTCTTACTCTGCCTCCAAGGCTGGAGTGCAGTGGCGTCATCATAGCTCATCGCAGCCTTGAACTCCTGGGCTCAAGTGATCCTCCTGCTTCAGCCTCTTGAGTAGCTGGGACTACAGGCAAAAGCCACTATACTCGGCTAATTTTTTTATTTTTTTTGTGAAAACAGGGTCTTGCTTTGCTGCCCGGGCTGGCCTCAGACTCCTGGGCTCAAGTGATCCTCCAACCTAGGCCTCCCAAAGTGCTGGAATTACAGGCGTGAGGCACCATGCCTGGCCTGTTTGTGTGACTTTTTTATTTTCACTTATCAGCCCCCTGAACCAGAATAGGCTCAGAGCAACTCCCATGTGTGACTGTTTTTAAATGTCAGATAAAATAACCTCCATGAAGCCACAAGCCATGTCTAGTTTGTACCTGTCTCCAGCATCTAGTATCGTGTCCGCTGTCTGTCACTTAACAGGTGAGTGACATTGGTCAAGTTACTTAACCTTTCTTTGACTCAGTTTCTTCATCTGTAAAATGGAGCTAACGGCAAGTACTTCTCTGAGTTGCTGTAAAAAGTAAATGAGTTAATACACAGAGTGCTTAGTGCCTGGCACACTCTAAGCACTCAATCAATGTTCCCTAGTAGTTATAGAGGGAGTGTTTGATAACTCTTATAGAATGAATGACCAAATGACTCCATAACCAGATCTACGTATCAGGGCAGGGAAGAGGGGAAATATTTGGGGTCACATTCTGCTGTTAGTAGCAAAAGGAGGCCGGAACCAGCCTGTCCCTTTTTCCTTTAGAACATGCTGCTTGTTGCTAGTCAATCTCTCCTGGGAAAAAAATGGAAACAAATAAAACACCCAGTGGGTTAAACATAACAAGGGACCAATACTTGAACGGACACTCTCTCTTTCTTCCCTTGGGTGAGCTCAGGACTTAAGTCCGATTCACATCTCCCAATTGACGACCCCAAACCTGCGTGCGCAGGGCCAGGCCCTGGCTCCCTCATTAGCTTGCAGCTCCTTCCCGCCTCCTCCCACAGCCTCTTGGGATTTCACACTGGGTATGCCTGACTGGCCAGACACATCTCCTTTGAACTGCTTTCCGAAGGGGATGTATCTATTTTGCTCCAATGATCAATATAATCATTCTTGAAAACAAGTCATTCCCTGACTTGGGACCCAATTATTTTCTCATGGTTGCAAAAATATGTTGTTTTCCAGTTAACTATTAAGTGCTATTTGTATAAACGATTTTCCTACTCCTAATCTTTCATTATTGGTGAGAGGTTGCTATTTAAACCTGAGTCCAAGTTCTCTTTGTCTGCTAGGCCTATTAAGCCACCACCTCCTCCAGGCTACCAGTCACCTGGAGGGAGCCACAAGATGGGGTGCTGACTTCAGCCTCCCTCTCCCTCCACCCCTTGCCAGGACCAAAGGAGGGAACAGGTCTCTCTTCTCCACTTGAGCACTCTCCAAATACAAACCATCCCTCTAGGGAGCTTTTATGGGTGGGCAGGAGGTTGTTTGGACTGGACTACTTTGCTGGCATTTATGCAGCAAGTGTCACAGAGAATGCCCACTCTCAGAGGCTTTGCAGTCAGCGGGGCCTTGGTTGCAATCTCAGCTCTGTCCCTTAACTAGCTGTGTGGCCTAGGGCAATTTATTTCTGCATTCTGAGCTTCTCTTTCCTTGAGTATAAAATGGGATTAATAATGACTACTCACAGGAGTCCTGTCAGGATTAAATGAGGTGACACAGGTCACGGTAACCTCATCTTCGCCAACTCAGTGTGTGACATGTCACAGCCACTGCAGCCTACTCCATTTCCCTACACGGCACGCCAACCTTCCACTTGCTTAGACCAAAAACCTTGCGTCCTCCTGGCTGCTCCCTCACACCCTTCATCGAACCCACAATCCCCACCCCACCCCAACCCCCGCCGCCCGTGCTACCCTGCACCTTCACAGCCTGGCCAGACGCCCCTGGTGCACCTGCTGCCATCATCTCATCCTGGATCACTGCAGGAGCCTCCAGAGACTTCCTTGCTGTACCTTTGCCTCCTAATAAAGCAGCCAGTGTGACCCTTTGTAATGCATCAGATCATGTCAGCCCTCTGCTCAAAACCCCCGACAGCTCCCATCTCAGTAAGTACAACCCAAGTCCTCTGAGAGTCCTACAAGGGTCTCCTGACTGATGCAGCTATGTCTTCTCCAGGCATTTCCTACCGTAGCTCTCCCCCTAGATCACTGCCCCCCAGACACACCAGCCTCCTCACTGTTCCTCTATCATGCCTGGCACACTCCCACTTTGGGCCTATGTCCCAATGTCCCCACAATCTGATACAAGGGTCTTCCCCGGGGGGCTGCACAAATCACTCCCTTCTCTGCCCAACTGTCCCCCTATAAGAGATGAACCTGGGGCAGGAAACGCCCCAAAAGCAGCAGCAAGGGAGTTCCCAAGAGAGTGCCCCAGACAGTCCTGAGATGGGCAGGTGGGATTCCAAAGAAAGCAGCACTGCAGGCCAGGGTGATCAGTTTCCAGTATTTACTAGGGGAACTTGCAGAGAGGGCTGCAGCAATCCTCAAGACAGCGAGAGAAAAGGGGTGTTCTACCTAGGTATGTCCACAGGGAGGGGTCAGGGTATGGAGTTTATATGAGGGCTTAAGGAATTTGGCTCCGGGCTGGGGCCAGGTTCTTTCAGTGTTTTGGGCAACAACCTAGATACCTTTATCAGTGCCTGGGAATGTTCAAGGCCCTTGATTGAGTTGGAGCCTGCTAGGAAAAACCTGCAGCTGTGGTCAAGACACAGACAGAAAGTCCTGGGAACTGGAGAACACTACAGAGATACAAAAAATAGCACGTCACTCACCCTCTAGTCTCCTTACTGATCCACTTTACTCCACAGCACTTACTCAACATATATGGCTATGTGTTTATTTACTGTAATCTGCCTCTCTCCCCTGAATCTGGGCACTGCTAAATCCAAGGTGCCTAAAACAGGGCCTGACAAGTGGAAGGCCCTCAAAAGACATTTGTTGAATGAATACATGTACAGCATGCAGTAAAATGTCCAGTTCATGAGTAAGCATAAGCAGGAACTCAACATTAACTATTTTAAAATAAGAACACATTTGTTGGGCTGGGCGCTGTGGCTCATGCCTGCAATCCTAGCACTCTGGGAGGCCAAGGCGGGAGGACTGCTTGAGCTCAGGAGTTTGAGACCAGCCTGAGCAAGAGCGAGATACTGTCTCTACTAAAATAAATAAATGAATAAATAAAAATAGAAAAAAAATTAGTTGGGCAACTAAACATAGAAAATATTAGCTGAGTGTGGTGGCATGTGCCTGTACTCCCAGCTACTCGGGAGGCTGAGGCAGTAGGATCCCCTGAGCCCAGGAGTCTGAGGTTGCTGTGAACTAGGCTGATGCCACAGCACTCTAACCCAGGCAACAGAGAGAGACTCGTCTCAAAAAAACAAAACAAAACAAAAAACAAGAAGAACATATTTGTTCTAGAAAACCTACAATGAGAATCACAAAACCTTTCCACATCACTTCCCACCCCCACATTATTCCTGGTCTGACAATACACTGGGCTCAAAGATGAGGAAACTGAGGCAGAGAGTGCCTAAGAAGACGAGTTTCCCAGCAGAGAGGAACTAGAGTGTGAAAACAGCTACACACCCACTGTTTAAGCACTTTCTAAAGGTGAGAAAATGGAAGTTAAAAGAAATTAGATATTTGCCCAAGGCAGTTCCAGGTGGTCTTCACACAGGGGAATGAGAAGCCCCGGGGGATGCGTGAAGATTTTCCAAGTGGCACAAAAGCAGAATTTTAAGGGGAATAAATTTCTAACTCGATTCCCACAGGCTTTCCTACCCAGCTTCCCCTTCATACTCACCGATCTCCCATGTTTCAAAGAAAGGCATAACTAGCCACCCATGCCAAATCTTATTAAGGTGCATTGTCCCACAGTGCAACAATCCCCAGGGCACCACAAAGGGGTGATTCAAAGCTGAGAATGTGACTAAGTAACAAATGCTTGCCTGAGTCAGGTGGTTTCCAAACCTTTGCCTTCAACAAAGTTAAAGGAGGACCTAAAAGAGCTATCAACTGACAGATCATTAATAAATAATCCAATGATAGATCACTGTGTGATTTTTTTTTTAAAGAGACAGGGTCTTGCTCTGTCACCCAGGCTGGAGTGCAGTGGCATGATCATAGCTCACTGCAACCTCGAAATCCTAGGCTCAAGTGATCCTCCTGCTTCAGCCTCCCAAGTCACTGGGACTATAAGCCCACGCCACCATGGCTGGATAATTTTTTTTTTTAATTTTTGTAGAGATGGGGTCTCACTATGTTGCCCAGGCTGGTCTCAAACTGTTGGTCTCAAGTGATCTTTTCACCTCAGCCTCCCAAAGTGCTAGGATTACAGGCATGAGCAACCGAATGGAAAAATCTCAAAAAAACAAAAACCTCAATCCAAAAGAAAGGTTTCATACTATAACACAATTATTTAAAATGTTTTAATTTTTTATGTATTTTTTGTTACATACAAAAGAGAAGTAAGATGATAAACCAAAGGCTTTCAGGTATAAAATGTATTATGGTAGAAAAAACTTCTGTGAAGAAACAGTGGAAATGTGAGTTCAAGAAAGAAAAAGAATGATGTGAAATTTCTGTTAAATAAAAACTGATTCTTTTTTTTTTAAAAGATAAGGGAAATAAAATCAAATCACTATGGTATGTATTTAGAGTCCACTGCAGAGATTTAAATTAATAATTTAACAGTTTTATTTTAAAATATTAACAATTAGCCAGAAATCATATCCTTTGCAACTATCGAAACTTCGAGAAAAAAATTTTAGCTGTCAATCTAAAAACGTGCCAGCAGTAGTTTCCAAAACAAAAGTAAACTCACTGCTTGCCTGACTTTCAGCTATGAACCCTCATCTTTTCTCCCTAAGGCAGTCACTGAGAGGCTCTGAAGCCCTTTAAATGTATCACCAAGGAGGACAGATTCAGGCCTTGCTCAAGATAGAAGGGGATTTGGTGAGAATTTAGTGCCCTGCTAAGAGGAAAACCACCCCAACCGGCCTGTCCACTTTCTATTTTATCAGCCTGATCTCTCTGGCATTTTACCCCTTTCTGGAGGCCCACGCGTGCACCCTGCCGCGCCAAATCAATCTGATTTATTCAGGTAAAATGAGCACTCCGTCTCCCACAAAAACAAACAAAAACCACCTTTAAAATATAAAACATATTCAAAGGCTTCCATTTCCTTACTTTTAAAATTGGGACTTAATGTCAAAGATTATTCGGGTGATAAATTTTCCATAACTAAGGGAGAGCGAATAATCTTTTAAAACTCCATAAGCAAACACCAGAGATGCCAATGCCTGCTTTGGGAAGGTGGGAAGACAGGCAGGTGGTCTGACAGTCCTTTTACTCGTGGATGGGTGGGAGATCCACGCCGCCCTCAGTCCTGGGGGTCTTCACTAAACTTTACAGTGTAGCCTCCGGGGGAGATGGAAGCAGGGAAGAGAGGACTGAAAATCGGACATGATCACTCAGCAAAACAGCAGCTACCCAGCAAAGCACTTTACATCCACCCTAGGAGATCACCATTCTCATTTTTTCGGATGAACAAACTCAGGGTAGGAAAGGTACCCAAGGTCGCACAACTGAAGTGGCAGAGACTGGATTCAGAAATCCAACGGAGATCTGCCCGCGCAGTTCTAAAACACAGTGGCTTTGACCTGAACCTAGGTTTGTATCCACAATTCCCATCCCTTTCTAGTTGTAAACCTTTCTCCACAGCTGTAAAACTGGAAATAGCACCTTGCTTCGCAGCGTTGCTGTTAAGACAACGAGCCACGCATGGAAATTAAAGCTCTTGCCCCAGAGTCGGCTACAGAGTATGTGCTCAAGACTTTGTAACACAGGCTTTAAAAAAGGCGCGTACCCCACGTCGCACAGGCGGGGCGCGCGGAGCCGGGCCTCCAGCCCAGCCGGGCTCCGGGAAGCTGGACGGGGACAAAGCAGCCCCGCGTAGCCCCCGCCCGGCACGCCCCCTCCCCGGGGCCAGCCCGTTGCCACCCGCCCGCGCGGCGCGCTACGTACCCGGCGCCTCTGACCCGGCCTCGGCCGCCGCAGCGCGCCCAATCTCCGCGGCGCTTACTGGCCGGCTCGGCTGGCGAGGCGGGGCCTCGGGGGCGCGCACGCGGACCGGACGTCCGGCCGGCGGAAGGGGCGGAACCGGGGAGGTAGGTAGAGAAGAACGTGGGGCAGCGTTGGGGTACGTGGGGCAGGGCTTTCCGGGAGCCAGAGCTTTTCCATTGCCCGGAGTACGGAGGCGGGAGGAACGGCAGAATCCTAACTTCAAATTCAGGCTCGGCCACTTACTACTTGTGCAGCCTTGGCAATGGTGACCATGATAACTACAGTGGTTACGTGAGCCGTTTCTATCTGCCAGGCCCTCACAGCCCTTAAGGTGGATCCTGCCATCATCCCCATTTTACACAACAGGAAACTATATTTAGAGGTTAATCCATTTGCCATTTCATATAAACTCATTTGACTGTAAAACCACATTCTGGCCATACAAGCCTAGCAAGTCAGCCTCTCTTCCTGTATCTTAAAGTGGGGATAATCACTACCGTACAGGGTTGTTGAATCAGAAATACAAAAAAGCATCTAATTATGCCTCACATACAGTAGGCGGTCCTTAATTAACTCCGACTCAGCCTCCCTTCCCTCTCCCTAAAGTGCATCTCTGTTCTCCACTTCCTTTAAGGTAGGAATCTTGTCTATACCACTCAAATACCAAGTGCCTGGCACGGTAGGGGTTCAATATATTAAGGAATGAAGTAGTTTAACATCTTTGTCTGATCAGCTCAGTCCCTGAAAGCTTCTCCTTGACTTCAACAGTCAAGGAGACCTACTGCCATCCCCCAATAAGTAGGATTCCATCTTACGATCACAAGGGCCATTTGGTCCAAGTCCCCTGCCAGTGTCCGAATCTCTTCAACGTCATCTCTGCCATCTTTACTTGGACACGTCCAGCTGCAGAGAACTCACTGCCTCTCATGACAGTTTGTTATCTTTGAAGTCCAGTCCTGGCAGTTAGAAAGTTCTTCCTTAGATAATCTTTCTCCTACTTCTAAGCCATGTGGCCACGCAGGACAAATCTAATTCCTATTCTACAGAGCCAGCTCAGTTCCTTTCTTTGACAAAACAATTGTGTTAGCCCTTTTTGTGTTGCTATAAACGAATAACTGAGACTGGGTAATTTATAAAGAAAAGAAGTTTATTTGGCTCACAGTTCTGCAAGGTGTACAAGAAGCATGGTGCCAGCATCTGCTTCTGGTGAGGGTTTCAGAGAACTTCCAATCAAGGTGAAAGGGGAGCCGTGTGTCACGTGGTGAGCGAAAGAGCTAGCTGGGAGGGAGGTGCCACACTTTTAAACAACTAGCTCTAAGGTGAACTAATAGAGTTAGAACTCACTCATTACCACAGGGAGGGCACTAAGCCATTCATGAGGGACCCACCTCCGTGACCCAAATACCTCCCTCCTCCAACATTGGGGATCAAATTTCAACATGAAATTTGGAAGGGACAAACATCCAAACTGTATTAACAACTTACAGATAACCTAGCCCTGTGGGTCTCAACCTTTTCTTTACTCCTGACACATCAGAGGGATGCTCAGACTCCCATCAGTAACCATGGCTGGTCAAGACAGTGACGGGATAGGAACAGGCCTTTACCTGTTTCCCCTCCCCAACAATTATCTGGATCATCCTGGGGCATATTGTTAGGAAACCCCTCCAAATGATCTACTTTGCCCAAGTTCTGCCTTATAGTATTGTAACTATTGGTGTACAAGGGAGGGTCTTGTCTTCTAAGTAGGTATCCTTGTGGTCCAATCTGCCAACAGCACCTGCACCCATGCCCTGGGATGATCCCAGGGGAAAGGCTGACGGGCTGCTGCAGGGGCTTCAACCAGGGACTTCCTCAGTACTGAGAGTTAGCCTTTGCAGTTTTGATGAGATGCCATCAAGGGCTTTTTCAACTCAAATATCCTTCATTATTCAAGACAGCAGTAAGAAACTTTGAGCTAGCTCTAGCTGCTTACTTGATCTCATTTCATCGTGATGTGACATGCATCTCAGCCACCTGTGTCCTTAGCATCTAACATGATGCCTGGAATATAGTGCTGCTTCAAGTTTTGTTTGACAAACAACCCTCTGAGTCCATTAGAAATGAGTCCTTTGACTCCTGGTTCTTAAATTTATGTTAAATAAATATTAATATGCAATTCAATTTACACCACACTTCACAAATACCATTAATATTTATCCTTTATTTAAAAGATTCCAAAAAAAAAAAAAAAACCATAAAACACCCTCTGCCAAGTCCTCACCAGCTGGAAGTCCAAACTCCTAAGCCTGAAACTTAAGGCCTTCTGTGACCTGGCCCAGATCACCACTCTAGACATATATCTCACCATATGTTCCCCCTTGGGAAAGAGAAAGGAGGAAGGTAAGCTAGTTACTGCACTAGGCTTTGTGTTAAAACATGCAGGTTCAAGTCTGAACTCCATACTAAGTAGCAACGAAACTGGACAAATCACTGAACTTTGTTTTCTCACTGTAGGAGAGGAATAACAGCTGTCCTGCTCATGGCAGAGTCAAACAAGATAGTTGATGGTAGGGATTAAACAAGATGGCGTGCTAGTGTATTTTGTGAACAATACAGCACTGTACAAATATAAGGAGTCAATGTATTATGTGTTCCTGCCTCTGCCCTTTGCTTGTTACATTTCTCCATGCTGAAGACCTTATGTCTTCTTTCTCACCATTCACTCATTTACTCACTCATACGTTAATTAATCCAACAAGGCCTATTATGTGCTGGCACTAGGGATACAGAGGTGAGGAAAATCCAACCTGTTCTCAGCCCTCATAGAACAAGGTCTTGCTCTATCCCTGATTCTCCATTTCCTGTTACGGAGCCTGACATGTCACCAGTATTACTCCAAAGTGTTGAATATGTGAATCATAACCTGGCTTATGCCCTCCTAGGCCCACTAGAAGACAGGGTATCTCTGATATGCTGGGAGTACATTTGCGATGGACACAATGAGAAAGTTTTCCTTTGGTTATCATAGTAGTAATGGTGACTTCCTGGGAAGGGAAATAATAATTAATTGGGTATTGACTTTCTCCCAGACATTTTATTAAGTGCTATGTATGCACGTCTCATTTTGCAGATAAGGACATTGAGGCTCAGAGAGGTTAAGTGACTTGCCTAAGGTCATTCATTAATTCAGAGGCAGAGCCAGGATTTAGAATCAAGGGAGCCACACTCTGGAGCCTGCACTCTTAACCACTGTATTCTACTGCCTCCAGTAACAACCATGAAGAGATAATGGAGATATCTACACTAGGAGCAAATTTCAGAATCTGTAGAGCTTTATGGACATGATCCTCAGTCACCCTCTGGGCCCTGCTGTACCCCACTACCTTCATATGTTGCTCCTGTAGAATGGGTGGGTAGGAAGAGCCAGTGGAGCTAGATGGGAGAGTCCTGCTATTCTAGTGTGAGGAGGAGCTCAGAAATCTGGGAATGAAAAAAGAATTTTAGGGAACCAGATACTAATTATAGAAAATGTAACAACTATCTAAAAGGATACAGGATTATATATTTCTGCATAACTCCCTAAGGTAGAACTTGGCCAACTTTCTAACAGTTACAGCTGTCTGAAAATGGAAGGCTGTCTTTTATGGGGGAGTATGATGGAACAAATATGAAAACTCTTAGAACCCCAAGAAAATATCTGTATACCCAATTTAGGAAACTCTACATAGTTTTGCTTTGGGCAATCGTGCCATATCAATGTGACTATAAACCCAAACATAAACTTAAGCATCAAAATGAAATGTGGGAATATTTAGTTATCAAGTGGTCATTTTAAGAAGGTGATCAGACACACATATGCAATATCTTTTTAAAAACATACAATTTCAATCTTATTATAGAAGAATCATTGATCCTGCAAAATCTAAGGGAGGATTCTAACTTGAAAAATCGTTGGAGAGAGGGAGTAAGTGCCTCTCAGGTCCCTTCTAACTCTGAAATTCTCAGAGGTGCTGGATTCCAGAACTTTGGACTTGCACTTGCATTCTGAGCTTGGTCATGACAGCCATATTACTTGCCTACCTCCCAGAAAGGCTTTCCACTGAACAAAAACTGCTCAGTGGCCGGGCATGGTGGTTTGCACCTGTAATCTTAGCACTCTGGGAGGCCGAGGTGGGAGGATCGCTTGAGCTCAGGGGTTGGAGACCAGCCTGAGCAAGAGCAAGGCCCTGTCTCTACTAAAAATATAAAAATTAGCCGGGCATTGTGGCACATGCCTATAGTCCCAGCTACTCAGGAGGCTGAGGCAGGAGGATCATTTGAGCCCAGGAGTTGCTGTGAGCTAGGCTGACGCCACTGCACTCTAGCCCGGGCAACAGAGCAAGACTCTTGTCTCAAAACAACAACAACAACAACAAAACTGCTCGGTTTGCATTTAAATATAAGGCAAAGTGTCTTACTTAAAGCTTTGAACCACAGAATGAGAGGGCCAAAGAAGCCAGCACCTTCATTCCTTCATACTTTTCCCTGGTCCTGCTTCATTAGTGTTCATTCAACCTCTGCATATCTGTGGGGAAAGAAAACACAGGGCTGGGAATCAGAAACCCAGAGGTGAGTTCTGGTCCAAGCTCTGCAACTGGGTATCACTATCATTTTTTTTGTTAGCACAATTTCCTTCAAGTCCCCTTCCCTATCTACTTCACAAGGTCATATGAGCTAAAGCAGGTGAAACATTTAGAAGAGATAAATCCTTCTAACACATGTAAGAAGGATTTATTCTCTCTGACCTCCCCTTCTCCTGCAGCTACAAATAAGGCATTGTGTTGACAGCAGTCTGGGCCCTAGAGAGATGACTTTGGTGACAGCTCTCAGACTGAATGGGTATGTTTGACTGCCTTCCAAAGTCAAATATAAATAATTGGGATTTTCTGCTGCTTGGGATCATATTTACTTCTGCTCCTGCCACTGATAAAAAACCAGAGTTGACTATATTTAGTCCTGTGTTTTCTTTCCCTGAGTCAGATGGGAACTGTTTCTTCCCATCCTACCCTTATTCCCATGTTGACAGTTTCCCAAAGGCAAAGACCATTTCCCTTTTTGGCCATGGAGCTCTCTGATGGTATGAACTAGTCCTTCCCTCCCCACCCACCACACCCAACCTGAATAGGAAATCTCTAAGAATGGGAGCTATGTCTTTGGGTGCTCTTCTCAGGACTCAGGTGAGATTACTCAATCACAGGAGTGAGACCAAGGGACTGAAACATTCAGTCAAGGATAAAAACAGATTAAAATGTCGCAGTTACTTTTTTTTTTTTAACATCCGGAATACACACTGGAGTTGCAGTTACCTTCTAACAACTGATTTCCTTGGGCAGATAAGTGTATCACACAATGGGACTTTCGTGGTGGTAAAGAATTTAGAGGCCTCAGGGGCAGACAGATCCAGATTTGTATACTGATTTGCCACTTACTAGTTATGTGACTGTGCAATTTACCAACCTCTCTGGGCCACATTCTTTCATCCGTGAAAAAGGTTACCTATATTGTAGGCTTGTTAAGAGGATTAAATGAGATAATGTACGAAAAGCCTTACCACAGAGCCTTGCATATAAGTGCTCATTAAAGAGTCACAGTGGAGGGCTCTTGTAGGAAATGAAAGGGCCATATGCGCGGAACAGCTTGGAGGAGACCACTGCCTGGTGGCCAAGATGCAGCGAACCCTGCCTATCGAGTAGTCTGATCTCCTGGCTCAGGGTCAGTGCTCCGCACACCACAATCCGCCACCTCTCATGAGGCCTTGAACTGCCAACGATTGGGGGGTGCTGCCCAAACTCCCGAGTGAGGAAGGCGGCCAGGAGCCAACCTGGCTTCTTGCAGAAAAGCCCCCTCCAAGAAGGTCCGGGGCATTGGGGCTCTAGGCGGGTCGCACCTGCGGGCGTCAGGCCCTCTCACTTACCCGGGAAAGGTACCGGTCCTTAACGGCAGCCAATAACGGCTCACCAGCGGCCCAGGCAATAGCAAGGGAAGGCTGAAGTCAAAGCTTGGATTTTAGAGCCTCCACGCCTGAAACCCTAAACCAGCATCGAACTACAACTCCCAGCATGCCACGCGGCCACCCGCGTCGGTGGGAGTCTCGGTCCCACCAACCTTGCGGCCCTTCTTTCCTCAAAGTGTGGCCGAACATCCAGGCTTCCGGGTATTGCTGCTCCCCCGATAGCGACGCCAGGACAACCTTCTCCTCATGATTTCTGGGTATTGTAGTCCATCTCGTTTCGGTTTCCTGGGAAAGAACCGCTCCTGGTGGCAGCTCGCCTCGCCGTAAAAACTGCAAAGCCCAGAATACACCGCAAGTCCCCCTCGTCCAATAGGAGCTTCCCATGTAGCGGGGCGCGGAGCCCGGCTCTAGCAACTCAAGATGGCGGACGAGAGTGAGACAGCAGGGAAGCCGCCGGCACCTCCGCTGCCGCAGATGATGGAAGGGAACGGAAACGGCCATGAGCACTGCAGCGATTGCGAGAACGAGGAAGACAACAGCTACAACCGGGGGTAACGAGATCCTCGGAGTCCAATTTGCGTCCAGTCTCCCACAACCTGGGTCTCTGGGGTGCGGGGAAGTCACCGGGAGCTTAGTCTAGCCCTACCCCCACATTCTTATTGGCTAGGGCATTGGGATCCTGCCTGGTGATTGGTTATTGCCTTTGTCATTTACCAGGGGCGGATGCTCAGTATATTAGGGGCTGGAGACATTTAGTACTTTTATTATGTAAAAGTTTTTCTGTGTAATGTTCCACTCGTGTGCTTCAGGCACGTCCGGAGAAAAGAGCATGTTAGACGATGGTTTTCGCTGGCACAACACAGGGCAATATAATAACAGTACAGTTCAAAGGGAACGTTACTTACAGAGGTGTGTGAACAACGTGACTAGCAATAAACGAATAATAAAACGTTTCGCTACAGTTCCCCGTCAACGAGGAAATTCATCAGGCTGTGCAAACTATATATATAATTATGTTGTAAAGTATCACTACGGAGAGAATACCAAAATATAAACTCACCTTATAAACCCTATGTAATTAACTATATGATAATGTTTTGATTTATACGGTGTCCGTTGCTCCAAGTCCGTAAGTTTCCTGAACGATATGTAATTAGGTCTTCCAGCATCTTTGTCTTGTTAACTTTGTGAAGTTGCCTCAAGCTTCAAGAACTTGAGCGATGTTGCTTCTTGGACAGTATTTTGAATCTGTGGGTTCAATACTGCATATCCTGTACTTTACAGTCTTGCCTTTAGTAACTATTCCTAGGGATGAAGAGATGCACCGGGTGTTTGAGTGTTGAGTTCTTTTTTCAAATCAGTTTTTACTTCTGTAAGCCACAGCCCACCGTTTATCCTTCACATTGTTAGCGTCTGGCCCGGTACTCACTCACTCTCTTCCTATCTTACTGTCTGTATTTATGTATGTATTTTTAAGCTGAGTGAGAGACTTTTGGGTATATAACTCTTGCTGAGTCTGTGGTAGTCTGATTTTCATAGCTACCTTGTCATTTGCAGTATTGGAGGTAGCCTCTGAGATAAAAGTAGAAGGTTGAGGTCTTTGGATAAACTTTTTTTTTTTAATTCTGCTACCTTGTAGAGATGGGAGGGCAAGGGATTATAGTCATGTACAGCATAACGACATTTGGGTCAACAACAGACTGCATATATGATGGTGGCTCCATAAGATTATAATACCATATTTTTACTGTACCTTTTCTATGCTATGGTAAGTGACAAATACTTACCATTTTGTTACAATTGCCTACAGTATTCAATGCAGTAATGTGCTGGGCAGGTTTGTAGCCGAGGAGCAGTAGGCTATACCCTGTAGCCTAGGCATGTAGTTGGCTGTACCATCTAGGTTTGTATAAATACGTTATGATGTTCGAACTACAACAAAATCACCTAATGAGCATTTCTCAGAATGTATCCCTGTTGTTAAGCTAAGCATAACTATATTTAAGTGGTTTATAATCTGCTTGCAGTGAATCCTAGGTTAAAAGATCTAGCTTTTTTGTTCTTCAGCCAGCATTAAAAATCACAAGAAGAATGTAGAGGAAAAGGAAGCTTGTCAAATTTGGTTCTTCTAAGACTGTTCTGTTGTTATAACTCACAACACTTCTAATAAAATAAAAATCTTGCTTTGAAGTTTGACATTCCTAAAAATGGAAGAGCCGAAAAAGAGGAAGTAGGAACAGGAAGAGGGGAAAGTACAGCCTTCCGGAGTAGAGATCCAAATCATAGATGAGAGTTGTTGAATGTGATCATTTCAGAAGTGAAAATGTGGCTTTTTCTTTACTCTTTCTGTAGTTGCTTTTATTTTTCTCTGCCTAACTCCTGTTCTGACCAGTGTCCATAGCTCTATAATTGGTTTTGTTCACTGTAATCTATGAATCACTTTGCAAAATGTTTGCCAGAAAGTTCTGTATTTTATTTGTAGTACAACTAAGTGATAAAGTAAAAAACTTTGGAAGTGTTTTTTGTTGTTCCTGTACGTGGTTATGGTCTGAGTGAAAAAATTACGTTTGTTAGCATCCCCAATTTAGAGGTATGTGAAAATGAGTTTGGAGGTGGCAAGTGAAAAACAGAGGGCCTAGTCTGGAGGAGAGAATCTAATTCTGGCACTTAGAATCTGGGGTAGAGTCAACATTTTTCCACTCACTTTCAGAGAAAACAGTTTTGGGAAGAAGCAGTGGTTTTGGGAAAAAGCTGCATGGCATGGTGGAGAAAGCATGGATTTTGGAGTCGTTTAAATCTGGTTTCAAAGCCTGGTTCTGACACTTAATAGTCCTGTGACCTTGGGAAAGGTACTAAACCTAGAGTTGTCTTGGGGATTAAATGAGATAACGTCTGGAATGCAGCCTTCCTCCCTCTTCTTTCTTCACACCTTCCTAACCTCCCAGATTGCCCTTTTGCTCTTATCACAGACTGTATTTTTTGTATCTTTTATCAAAACAATAGTTAAATAACATATTTGATAATTTTGCTTAATGTGTCAAATCCCTGCCTCACCTGACTGTAAAGTGCTTGAGTACAGAATTGTATCTTCAAGATGCCTGGTGCTTAGTGGACATTAATGAGTATTTGTTGTATGAATGAATGGCAAACGATAAAGTGCCTGGCCAGTATTAGTGGAGTTTCTTTTCCCTTATCTGAGTGGAAGGACGTCAGATTTTTCTTACATACACATTTTTTTCTCCAAATAAATCTCATTGTAAGCATTATTACAATTTTTGTGAAATACCTACAGAAATCAAAGAACCTCCAATTTGTTGTGGAAGCTTTCCACTGGTTTTTGCTTCTTGAAATGTTTCTTGTCTTTACTTAATATTATTTAAAATGTTTTCCATCTTTCCTAAAGTGGCAGGTAATAAAATAAAATAAAATGTTTTCAAAAGTCATATACAAACTGACAGGAAATTTCCCCTTTCTACACTAGAGAGTCCGAAGTGCAATTGAAGGCCATGTATGGTGACTCATGCCTATAATCCCAGTACTTTGGGAGGCCAAGGCTGGAGAATCGCCTGAGCTTAGGAGTTCAAGACCAGCCTGGGCAACATAGTGAGACCCGTCTCTACAAAAAAATTAAAAAATGTGCCAGGTGTGGTGGCAAGTGCCTGTAGTCCTAGCTACTCGGAAGGATCAGGTGGGAGGATTGCTTGAGGTTGCAGTGAGCTATGATGGTGCCACTGTACCCTAGCCTGGGCGACAGAGCGAGACTGTCTCTAAAATAAATAAATTTTTTAAAAAGTAAATAAAGTACAATATGCAATAAAGGTTAATGGTTAAAACTAATCCTTATTCTCTTAGGCCTTTCAGAACTAAAGTTCGCAGTGCTTTACACTAATGAAATCAGCTACATTCATGCCCTGGATTAATAGGGAATGCAGTTATGCTAGTTTCTTATGTCTCTTTGTGTGTAAGTTTAGTTCTTGACTTTTCTAGTCATGTGTTTCCTCAATAATAAGCATAAACATTTAGTGAATATAAAACTTCATGTATACATATAAATATACACATATATGCGTATGTATCTGTCTATAGTTTTTCTATTTTTTTTAAATGTGCTTAATTTCCCCCAGTTACTTGCCTAACATAAATTACCCTGAGCAATAGAGAGGAGAGTCAGACTAACTAAGGTAATCTTTATGCTGTATCCCTCTGCAGTTCATGACTCATCTGTATGGTTTAATTTGCTTGGGTTTTTTGTTTTTTTTTTTTTGAATGAAAGGCTTTCCAAGAAATAATTGCTAAAGAATAAATCTCATCACCTGGCAGTGGATTTTAATTTGGGAGTAACAAATAAGTAAAGTTTATCTTGGTGTTATGGAACAAGAAAGAATTTTTAGATTGTTGTGTTCCTAGGATTCTTTTGGAATTTATTTTATAGTATCATCAGTATCCTTGACATGCTGGTAAGCCCTGGGTAAAGAGCCCTTTGGTAGGGGATGTCTGTTCCCCATCCTGCTCTCCCACTCCGTGGGACAGGGTAACATGAATCCTTATGAGTTTTTCTCACTTCCTGATCATAAGATATTATCCCTTATGAAAAAACTTAGAAAAGAAAGTCTTTTTGAAAGTAAATCCCATGAAAGTGTCCTTACTTGTCTTTGTTTCCTTCTTCAGATTCTCCAACAGTCATTCTTTCCCTATTTATTTGATGGCTCATAGCTGCATCGAGCTCTTGGAAAGAAATCTTTTTAGTCCCTTTTTCTTAATTCCTCCCTTCAGCTTTTGGTTTTTCAAAACTAGATCAAAGCAAAAATGAAAAGAAAAACCTCATCACTGATATCAAATTAAGTGTTCTAATTTTGTTTCCCAATTAAGTGGCAATTAAAAAGCAACTAATCAAGAGCTGCTTCAAAGAGAAGAGACTGGAAAGCAGAAGAAATGAAAAGTAAATGAGAGCCTATTTCAGGGAGATTGCTGCTCATGGCAAAGCAGTTTTGCTGATTTTTCACATTGTTCAACAAATGTGCTCACTCTAAAATTCCTCAGCTTTACTAAGTTGGCAGTTAACCCTTTCCCTGTGGAGCCCATAGAATTATAAACTATAGATGTAGTAACTTTAGGAGGATGCTTCTTTAGCTTTTTCTCTTCGACTTTTAAAAAAATGTTTTAGAGGCCGGGCGTGGTGGCTCACGCCTGTAATCCTAGCACTCTGGGAGGCCGAGGCGGGCAGATCGTCCTGAGCTCAGGAGTTCGAGACCAGCCTGAGCAAGAGCAAGACCCCGTCTCTACCAAAAATAGAAAGAAATTAACTGGACAGCTAAAAATATATATAGAAAAAATTAGCCGGGCATGGTGGCACATGCCTGTAGTTCCAGCTACTTGGGAGGCTGAGACAGTAGGATTGCTTGAGCCCGGGAGTTTGAGGTTGCTGTGAGCTAGGCTGACGCCACGGCACTCGCCCCAGGCAAGAGAGTGAGACTCCGTAATCCTAGCACTCTGGGAGGCCGAGGTGGGCGGATTGTTTGAGCTCAGGAGTTCGAGACCAGCCTGAGCAAGAGCGAGACCCTGCCTCTACTAAAAATTAGAAAGAAACTAATCGGCCAACTAAAAATACATAGAAAAAAATTAGCCAGGCATGGTGGCGCATGCCTGTAGTCCTAGCTACTCGGGAGGCTGAGGCAGAAGGATTGCTTGAGCCCAGGAGTTTGAGCCCACAGCACTCACTCTAGCCTGGGCAAAAGAGTGAGACTCTGTCTCAAAAAAAAAAAAAAAAAAAAAAAAAAGTCTTATTTTTATTGCAGAACATCAGATCTGATCTCTTTGACTTTTTATCTGAAATCTCTATCCTTTAAGCCTCTCTTCTAATTCCTCAAAGAAGGTGCCCTTATGATCGTTGCACTTAAGGCATACAAAATATGGTGTTCCCTATTGAAAGCACCAAAAACACTGAACCAGAATTCTTTGACAGGGTTAGTACTTGCTTCAGAAATTTTCTAGTGCTGCTCACTGGGAGGCAACTGAGGATTCACTACTGTTAAGTGTTCAATAAATGTTATCTGTTACTATTATTACTATGTAGTGCTGCGGTCCCCAATTCCCAGGCCGTGGCCCGGTACCCCCCAGTCCCTGGCCTGTTAGGAAAACAGGGCAGAGCATCACCACCTGAGCTCCACCTCCCCACAATGGCTGGGGACTGCTGATGCAGTGGGTATTGTGCTAAGCCCTTTACATGGATCATATCATCCATGATTTCACTTACAAAGACTGGTTTAGTTTTTGTAGTGAAGCTTGAGAGTTGCCTCCCACCTGTCCCTTTGACATCTCTGAGGATCCATACTGAACTTGCTGGATTTCTTTTCCCTGCTGAGTTGACTTCTGCATCCTGAATCTGCACCAGTGAGTCCTGTCTTTGGGTCCATTTAGCAACCTATGGACTTTCCCAAACTCAGGAGCCAGTTGGTAATGGAGGTGGCTGGTCCCTTTAAACTCTCCTTGATAGACTATCTTTTTCAGAGGTCATTCCAGTGGGTGAAATTGCTGCCAGCATTGAATCATTGCTCAGAACATTACTGATAATGGTCTCTGAACAGCATTTGATTTGACCTTGGAGTTGCCAGCTCACAGTCTATCTCACCAGACAAACTCAGAGCATGTGGATGGAATTTACATGTTTATCTCATTTCCATTTTAAGCAGTTTAATATATCAGAGCTTTTGTGCCCTCTAAAAAACAGTTATTCTCCATGACAGGAATTGGCTTGTTCACCTCAAAACTCTGGGTAACTATCCGAGGGAGGGCAGTAAAAGCAATCTTTTGTAATCCCTTCCCATAACCTGCTGTTCTTTTCACAGGCCTCCTAGGGTACCGTGGTGGCATTACTAAAGTGTTTTTATATTTCCCATAATTTAGGATTCACAAGCAGTTTTTTATATAAATATCTAACTGGTAGGAATGTGCAGAGTTTGGGGTATTGCGTTAAGTGATCCTACAGCCACTGAAGTACAGAGAATAGCCAACTGACACTGCTTCGCGCCATGTGTTTTCCTCCTGGGCATTCTTGCCACTTCAGTCACCTTCCTTTGGGCTTTCTGAGTACTGATAGGATTACTAGTGAACATATCACACTTTAAGAATAAATTGATTTGCAAAGGATTTCCTGATGTCTAAAAGTAGAATCAAGAGGATATTAGAGGTTAGGATTTATTTTAATAAGTTTCTCTGGAAAATTTGAATTTTAGCCCAAAGAATTCACTTCCTTAGAGGTAGAAAACAAGTGACCAAAAGTTGTGAATTTTATTTTCTGAGCTTTTTTCTTCTGATATCATAAAACTGTTGTCTGTGTTTAAGACATTGAAACCGTTTGAAATAGTTACAGTGGAGCTGTTTTGCTTTGGTTTGGTTTGTTTGTTTATTAATTGGAGATGGGGTCTTGCTGTGTTGCCCAGGCTGAAGTGCACTGGCTATTCACAGGCAGGATCTCGCTCTTCAGCCTTGAACTCCTGGGTTCAAGCAGTCCTTCAGCCTCAGCCTCCCCAGTAGCTGTGACCACAGGTATGTGCCACCATGCCCAGCTGGAGCTTTTTCGTTTTAACTATTAAATTAAATGGAATGGAACAGATCCTAAAGAGGGAGAGGACAACGAATAACAAAGTTGATAATTTTAAAATCTTCATTGGTGGCTCAGAAGAGCACAGCATTTCCACCACTTTCACAGACTTTTAACACAGCTGTCCTACGGAAATGGTACTAAAGATGTTTTGCTGACCCTCTTTTGGGCTCTAGCTTTTCGGGGTTTTATTTTAGGCTGTTATGCCTGGAAAGTGTCAGTCAAACATATATTTGGTGAACCCCTAACTGTGTGCTCAGCACAACTGGAGGTGCTGTGGGAAACAGCTGCATAAGATGTGGTCCTTATGCTCAGAAAAATGTTAATGTCATTGGGATGCCAAGAAAACAACACAATGTTATATATATAAAATATTAAACTGTTTAGGAGATCATGGTTGTAAAACAAACATCAGAGAGGTAGAGTAGTCAGAGAAGGCTTTCTGGATAAAACATGGCTCAACTTTCCTCGTTACCTCTAATACTTGCTCCTCTCAAATGCTAAAACTTTGTTCTAGAGCCCAGGGTGATGAAACAATTAATATTCTCTTGGCTTTAGAGGATTCTCAGGTAAATTCTTAACAGGGAATGAGACTTTAGCATTTGGGGAGAGACGGCCCTACATCTTTAGAGATTAGAGGCTTGTCCCTGGGTAGTAGTTTGTTGGTTGACGACCAGTTTGCCTCACCTCTCTGGGCCTTGGTTTCCTCATCTGTAAACAACAGGTTAAGCCAGATGGTCCTGAGATTCCTTCCGACACTGGAGGCTTAGCTCCCACTCCCCTGTGATGAAAGCGTTCTGTGGGTTTTGTTATCCAGGAAGATTGAGAGGAGGCCACTTTATAGACTCTCCCTGCTCGTGTTGTCTGGAAGTTCTCTGCTCCTGCTGTTCCTCTGTCAGCTTGCCCTTAACTCCTACCCGCTCACACACCCGGCGCTGCATTCTATTTCTGAAAGTAAGTGCTGGGGTTCATTTTCCATCTCCTCCCCCAGCTCTGATTTTATACAAGAGCATCCACAGGATTTCTTATATGTTTGAACTTGGGATATTTTGGCCTTCATTAAAAGATGACATTTCTTGGCTGGGTGCGGTGGCTTATGCCTGTGATCCTAGCACTCCGGGAGGCTGAGGTGGGAGGATCGCTTGAGGTCAGGAGTTGGAGACCAGCCTGAGCAAGAGCGAGACCCCGTCTCTACTAAAAACAGAAAAATTAGGCCGGGCGCGGTGGCTTATGCCTGTAATCCTAGCACTCTGGGAGGCCGAGGCGGGTGGATCGCTCAAGGGCAGGAGTTCGAGACCAGCCTGAGCAAGAGTGAGACCGCGTCTCTACTAAAAAATAGAAAGAAATGATCTGGACAACTAAAAATATATGTGTATATATATATATATAAAAAATTAGCCGGGCATGCTGGTGCGTGCCTATAGTCCCAGCTACTCAGGAGGCTGAGGCAGGAGGATCCCTTGAGCTCAGGAGTTTGAGGTTGTAGTGAGTTGTGATTATACCACTGCGCTCTACCCAGGGTGACAGAGCAAGACTCTGTGTCAAAAAAAAAAAAAAAGATGGCATTTCTTGATGGCTTTTCTTCCCTGTTCCTGGATCTGTCATTCTGCTAATTCTGTGGTTCCCAACCCTCAGGTCCGTGGCCTGTTAGGGACCAGGCCTCAGAGTTCCACTGCACTGCCCCCTCCCTATCCCCTGTTGGTGGAAAAATTGTCTTTCATGAAACTGGTCCCTGGTGCCAAAAAGGTTGGGGACTATTGTGCTCATTCACCCTGTATTCGCTAGGTTGGTCATTAATGAGTTGATCAGCTTACTTTAGAATGTAAGTTTCTACATATTCATGTGAACTGCCATCTCCCTTTCCATAGCAGGTATCCCCCTCACCCCGGAAGGCAAATTTCACCTAAATTCTCTGCTGTTTATTTTGGAACCAAATGAAACAAGTTGGACTTTGATTTGCTATATTCTAAGGTTTTGGTTCTGACCAGTCTCAGTTTTAAGTTTATTATGGTGACTAGCAGCTTAGATCTCAAGAGATTTTTGTTGCAATTTGCTGAATCCCATCATGCCCTGGGGTACCTACCTGTGGGTGTGGAGTTCAAGTCCCTTTAAAAACGATGCTGAATTCTTAGAGAAGGAATAGTTTGGCTTCTTTGGGGTCCTCTAGTTTGGTTCTCCCTGAATCCAATTTGAAGCCATTCTTCTGTGAAATGGCATTAACTTCCATGGATGCTTCTTGAAGTCCTATTCTCAAGGCCTCTGAGCTTGGTTTCTTATGAATGACTAAAATCGTTATAATTACCTTGAAAGCTAACCGTAGTGGCCTCCTCAGAAGTCTGTTCCCTGAGTTAGTCATCTTCCTGTTTGGAAGTGTTGACCATGGTGAACGCATAATGTTTTCTCATGGATGGTAGGTAGCTCAATGAAAATGACTCATTTAAAAAAAAACTAAACTTTTCTTTGTTCTTTCGCTGTCTGTATGCTTGATGTACAAGTTGAAACAGGATTGTTGCTCAGTAGCTGCATGTACAAATTCAAGGTGATATAAAGAAAATGAAAATTAGCTCTCAGCTTTTAGTTTGGGTTTTGGAGTTTGCCAGGCACTTGTATTGCTAATACATTGAACAGAGTTCAGCTTAAGATCCGTCCACAAAAATGGGGTCCCTGAGGTTATGGCTGCACAGAAGCATCTCCACTGAAGAGCAAGAGCAAAGGCAGGAAGGTAGTTTTTATAGTGATTTTGTACACTTGTAAAGACTTCTAAAGTTGGAAGAAGTAATTTCTTCTGAGTAGTATAACCTCTGTGGAAAGCAATATGGAGATACAAGTAGATCTACCATTTGATCCAGCAATCCCATTACTGGGCATCTACCCAAAAGAACAAAAGACATTCTGTAAAAAAAGACATCTGCACTTGAATGTTTATAGCAGCACAATTCACAATTGCAAAGATGTGGAAACAACCCAAGTGCCCATCAATATATGAGTGGATTAATAAAATGTGGTATATGATACCATGGAGTTCTACTCAGCCACAGAAAACAATGGTGATATAGCACCTCTTATATTATCCTAGATAGAGCTGGAACCCATTCTACTAAGTGAATTATACCAAGAATGGAAAAACAAGCACCACATGTACTCACCGTCAAATTGGTATTAACTGATCAACACTTAAGTGCACATATAGTAAATAACATTCACTGGGTGTCGGGCAGATGGGAGTGGGGAGCGGGGGATGGGTATATTCACACCTAATGGGTGCAGTGTGCACCGTCTGGGGGATGGATACGCTCGAAGCTCTGACTTGGGTGGGGCAAGGACAATATACATAACCTAAACATTTGTACCCCCGTAATATGCTAAAATAAAAAAAAGAAAATATTTCTTCTGTTTTCCTCCTATGAAATTGTGTTTCAGAAGTACCCAGTTGGTTAATATACAGCAATTCTTCACCTTGACCTTTTTGATTCTTTCTTCCTTAGGATTATAAAAAATGATCCTTATGGTAATTTGTATACAGGGACCAGATAATTCATTCCATAAGCCGATATGAATAAGGACTTACAAATTATATCCAACAGTGGGATGCCGCTTTGTCTCCTAACATCAACCAGTTTTTTAGGTTTTTTGCTTTTTTTTTTTTTTTTCCTGAGTCTCACTCTGTTGCCCAGGCTAGAGTGCAGGGGCGTCCTCATAGCTCACTGTAACCTCAGACTCCTGAGCTCAAGTAATCCTCCTGCCTCAGCCTCCCAGAGTAGCTGGGACTACAGACACGCTACCACACCCTACTAATTTTTTCTGTTTTTTTGTAGAGAAAGGGTCTTGCTCCTGCTTAGGCTGCTCTTGAATTCCTGACCTCAAGTGATCCATCCTCCTGCCTTGGCCTCCTAGAGTCCTGAGATTATAGGCATGAGCCACCGTGCCCGCCCATTGACCAGTTTTTAAATCCTGTAATGCTGTACGTAATCCTGAGACTGTAGTGAGAATATCTGGAACAAGAAAACCACAGAGTTTTCAGGCTGCAAGTGCCCTGTATGTGATAACAAAATTAAGTTAGTAAGAGGAAAAAGTTAACTTCAGGCCATAGATGACTTTACGGTTCCTGTTCTCTGCTGTGTGGTATTGAGGGTTTTACTGGGTATCTGGTTTTAAGGAGTTCACTGTATTTCCCCTTAGAATGTTCTCAGTCTTTCCCCCATGTTATGCCTTCTCTGTCTCATTAATTTCATACCTAATATGTACACTTGCATCCAGACTTCATGACCTTGTACTTGGACTAAAGGAACTGCCAGCCTTTCCTGGATCTCCGTGGCTGCACAGTCTTTCTGCATCAGGGGCCACTGAGAGGCCTGGCAGGATGGGGGCTATGGGAGGTAAGAGTGGACGGCCTGGGGAAAAGTTGGGCTTGGTACCTTCGAAGTTAAGAACCTGCTGTCACTGTAAGCTTTTAAGCATGACAGGGACACATGGAAAGCTGTTTTCACAGAGGTAAATCTCACAGACATACAGAGTTTAGGATGATGCAAAAAGATAGTGAAGCCAGGGAGATCCAGTAAAGTTCGGAGGTAGCTTTAGGTCAAGGGTAAGGTCATGAAGTCCGACACGAGCGTGCCTATCAGGAATAGGAAGAGGTAAATCTGAAGACATTCTGTACAGGAAATGGCAGCACACAGTACCACTTACTATGAGATGATAGTAATATTCATGATAACCCCAAAGTGTTTTGAGACCGTGAAGTCTTTCTGAATTATAAATGGTATTTACCATAATGTTAATAGAAAATGTATTTTATATATTTTTTAATTTTTTGAAAACTGGCTATCTAAAATATACAGTTAAAATCATGCCCTGTGCCTATTAGCTAATCCTGCAGATTAGGCTTCACTGTACTCTCAGGTTGGACACCTAATTTATTTATTTATTTTTTTGTAGTAGCCTTATCATGGCATGGACTCCTAATTTTGACTTTTAATGTGGCTGAGAAGCTGTTTTCACCACATCTATTAGGTGTGTCATGTAGAGGGAAAGCAGCATGAGGAAGTCGCCTTTACCATGTTCACATGGACGCAATCGCTCCATAGCAGGAGTAGCCGGGTGTTATTGTTGGTTTTGTTTTGTATTTTTTTTATTTTCCCAAGATTGCTAGTGCTGGACAATGGTTGTCCTCAATCCTGCAGGCCCGATTTAGGCATTTCTCAGTGTTGACTATTTTGAACAGATCACAGCAGTGGTGTTTTGTTGGTTTTTTGTTTGTTTGTTTTTGTCAGAGTCTCACTATGTTGCCCAGGCTGGTCTTGAACTCCTGGGCTCATGCAATCCTCCTGCCCCAGCCTCCCAAGTAACTGGGACTAGACCACTGCACTGGGCTCCACAGCAATGTTACATTGTGTTTTTCCTCATTCCTTTCCCCTTCCCCATACTGTCTTGTACTTTAGATCCAGCTGGGGAAACTCGTACAGCCTCATGCATTTGGGGGTTGGAGAGGGAAGGGCAAAACACTCCAAAAAGAACACTACTGGCTTTTGGCTGTCATCCTTTTAAATTCAGAGCTCCAAGGAAGTATTGGTGGTGTGAATGCCCTGTTAACAATTATCATTTGCCTTTGGCACCATCACCCTGGCAATCTAAAGAAAATAAGTACATGAAATACAAGCAAGAATGGAAAAGCCCCTTTCAAACAAATAGGACATTCCTTGCCCAGTGCTCCCTCCCTGAAAGTGGAGGAGGTGGGAGTAGGGAGGAGAGCTCGTGTCCTCCAAAACCCCCCCTCTGGGACCTGGGTTCTCCAGCCAGCAGGGTTGATTCAGGAAGGTCTGCCTCCACAGAAGGCTCTTTGTCAGTGTAGCTCAAATCAGATGATTTTTTTAAAAAACCCCTGCATCAGTATTCACTTTGTCTTACAGTGGTTTGAGTCCAGCCAATGACACTGGAGCCAAAAAGAAGAAAAAGAAACAAAAAAAGAAGAAAGAAAAAGGCAGTGAGACAGATTCAACCCAGGATCAGCCTGTGAAGGTAACAAGGAGGCTCTGTTTTCTTGTGAGCGAGAGTCACTTTTTCAGATGGGGGAGTTTGGAGGTAAATGTATAGGAACCACTTAGATTGACATTCTCCGCTGGTATTCAAGATGGAAGAGCTGGATCCCAAAGCTGTCCCAGACTTAGGTGATGAAACTGCTCTCAGTACCTTAAAAGACACAGTAGGTTAGACGCTGACTCCCAAGCATGGTGCCCATCAGAATGGACAGGTGCATATCGCATGTGCTGCTGTGCCGGGTGCCCTGGAATAGTTACATGTGACAGCCCCTGGTGCCTAGAGCAGTGGTTCTCGGCCTTTTCTATCTTAAGTCCCCACCGCTGTGAGAATAAAAGGCCTCTGCTTCTTTTTTTTTTTTTTTTTTTTTTTTTAAGATTTGCTCTTCAGGTGCCACAGATTTATTCTCATTCATCAACACCCTTTGGGTACAGTCCTTCAGATTGCTGTGAATTGGCCTAAGTACTTATAGTTATATCACATTTCTCCATTTGAGTTTTCTTTTTTTGGTTGTTGAGACAGAGTCTTGCTCTGTCACCCTGGGTAGAGTGCAGTGATGTCATCATAGATGGATAAGAAAGTTCATTACAGCATTACTTGTAAAACTGAAGAACAAAATCACCAAATGCCCATCAGCAAGGGACTGCCTGAATATACTGTGGTCTATACATACAATGGACTTGGTTGTTAGAATGTGTCCTCACGTGGAAAGGTGTTTAAGGCATAGTGTTTAAAGAGCAATTTGTAGAAGAATATTATACAATCCAATTTTAGGTTTTGAAAAGTGGGTGTGTGTTTTTGGAACTTGGATGTAAGTAAGTCTGAAATTATATAATATTTGCCTCTTCTCACCCTCCTAAGTGAAGACTGTCGATGACAAGGATTATATTTGAGGGATGGATTTATTGGGTTTTTACTTTCTATATGTCTTACACATTTCAGCATTGTTTGAAATTTTATGCTAGCTTGTATTACTTTTGCCATCAGACATCACGAGACAAATAAGGGGAGAAACCTTGCAGGCAGCACCCACCCATCATCTGTGTATTCTGAGTGCCATGGTCAATCACTTTCTCCAGTTGTTGTACAATAACATATGACCTCTGGGATTAGGACAGAGGAACCAGACCCCTTCTTCGAGTTGTACCCCTTAACTCTTGAACTCATAATTAATCAAAAGTCTTACTAACATAACGGGCCTTTTTTCTCCCCAATTTGTCTTGCCCAGATGAACTCCTTGCCAGCAGAGAGGATCCAGGAAATACAGAAGGCCATTGAGCTGTTCTCAGTGGGTCAAGGACCTGCCAAAACCATGGAGGAGGCTAGCAAGCGAAGCTACCAGTTCTGGGATACGCAGCCTGTCCCCAAACTGGGTATGTATGTGCTTTCTTCCCCAGCTGAGGACGAGGGACATGCCTCAGCTGTGCCTCTGTGGGAGTTCCACCCTGAATTTATGAGGGAGGACAACAGAGTCCTGGAGTTGCTTCGTGTTTATTTTTAGAGGAGAATTTTTTAAATGCAGCATAAAAAAGACTGTTGTTCAGAGACCTTATCATTTCACAGCAGCACACACTGGGAACAAGTAACGATTCTTTCAGTCCATCGTGTGTTGGCACACGATGAGTGGGGATGTCTGCGCAGAGGTCTGTCTTCCCATTTAGATTTATAGAGGGACTGTCTTGCTTGTCTGGACAAATGTCTAATCCTGGAATGGGCAGAGTCCGCAGCCTCCTCCCTTCATCTCACAGCCAGTGCATGCTTACTAAATGTGAAGGAATTTCACATTTTGCTTAACAGTGATGGTCCAACACCTGGAATACCAGGTGTAAGATTTGTCAGCACCCCTTGAAAAAAGCTATAATGAACTCCTAAAGGGGTAGGACAGGCAGAATGTCTAAATGGATTCTAGAAGGGACTGGACCTAATGGAGTTAGAGACGTCTGCCAAGATCGAGTGATACCCAACCTTGATGACTACCTTCTGCAGTTGACAAAAAGTTTCTGGAATGGTTGCATCTTAAGTCTGGACCCACTGATGGCCAAATTCCTATTTCCTGTGTGGCTAGGAAAGTATGTTGAGAAAAACATGTTCCAATGCCAAATGTAAATGACCTTCAAGTTGTCCATGTTACTGCTTCCCTTCAGGATCACATTGTGACTTGACCAGTATGTTTGATGAGGATGAGGAGGGTTGGACAGGGAAGGGCCAAAGACTAGTGAGGGGAGGAAGGCAGCTGTGCCCAAGGGGCTTCACCTGCAGCGGTGGGGCGCATATAGTGCGGAACGTCACTGCTCAGTGTGGTCCACGGACCAGCAGGATGGGTATTGCTTAAGAGCTTGTAGAGGAACAGTATCTCAGGCTGCTCCCAGACCTTCAGAATCAGAGCTTGCAGTGGATCTGTGTCTACTTGAAAGTTTGAGAAGCTCTGCTCTAGAGCAGATGCAGGTCTTGGACAGGTTGTTCACAGCTCAGAAGCAAGATGAGGTGTGTCCCCACCGGGGATGGAAAGCAGGTGAATGTGAGTGGTGCGGATTCCAGATCCCAGGTCCACTAGCGAAGCCCTCCAGAAGGCACTGGGTCACAGCATTGCTGCTACCAGGGTAGGGACCCAGTGACCACCCCCAGTAAGGAGCAGGGAGGATATGGAGGGCCACATGCTCTGCCTCTGAATGAAATCCATAAAGAGGCATTTTGTGGTGGCTGCCATACATCTTGGCCCCGTTTTCAGATGGTGTTTGGTATTTGGAGTTTGGGTTTGATTTTGTTTTTTCATTAGGAATTTGCGAATGGGTAACCTTGCTCCGTTCTTCATAGACAGTAGGACCTGGAGAAGACGGGAATTGGGATTAATGGGCTTTTCTTCGTCTTCAGCCTGGCAGTACTTTGTTGCTTGCCTCTGTGTCTCACCTATAAACATAGGAAGTGCTCTAGTTTGGTTCTCAGAAAGCTCTTGAGAAAGCCACACAGTTATTCACAGTGGCCCTGACACTGTCAGGAACATGGAACAAGGTTCTGTTTTATTTCTCCTGGACGTGCCTTCTGTACAGCATGTGGCCTGGGACTTCGGAAGAGTGGTTGCCCTGAGCATCTGACCAGTCTGCCTTTTAGGTTCATGGTCAATCAAGCCCAAATTAAGGATTCCTTTTTCTCAGTGAGTCAGACTGCAGAAAGCGCCTCCTTGCCTGGCATAAGTCAGTCTGCATGGCTGAGGCATCACCCTAGTTCTACTTCTGAGTATCCTTAGGGTGGTGTCATCTACAGCTTCTTGCCTTAATTTTTTTCCACTTAAATGGGAGACTAATGATTGTAAAACTCCTGCGTATCAAGTGTACTGTGTTTACAGCACTCCCTACCTTCTTGGGAAGTTCTAATTAGATTGTATTCCACTAAAGAGACCTACAATTCTTTAGAAGTTTAAAATTGTCCTAGATTCACCATTGAAAGGCCTTCTAAGCAGAAGTGTTTTAGTCTGTGCCCCCAAATGAACTTTTTTTTTTTTTTTTGACTAGTCAAGTGCAGTAGTGAGGAAGGGAGAAAGTAGTAGAACAAGGAGTTCAATCTGTACCTGACTGTGAACAATCAAGTGAGGTAACTCACCACCTTTGGACCAGCCCCAAATGAACTTTTGATCCCCCTCTTCAGACTTCTTTTTATTGTTGTTTTGTAAAATTAATTAATTTTTTTTTTTAAAGAAACAGGGTCTTAGGCCGGGCGCGGTGGCTCACGCCTGTAATCCTAGCACTCTGGGAGGCCGAGGCGGGCGGATTGTCCTGAGCTCGGGAGTTCGAGACCAGCCTGAGCAAGAGCGAGACCCCGTCTCTACCAAAAATAGAAAGAAATTAATTGGACAGCTAAAAATATACAGAGAAAAAATTAGCCGGGCATGGTGGCGCATGCCTGTAGTCCCAGCTACTCAGGAGGCTGAGACAGTAGGATTGCTCTAGCCTAGGAGTTTGAGGTTGCTGTGAGCTAGGCTGACGCCACGGCACTCGCCCCAGGCAAGAGAGTGAGACTCTGTCTCAAAAAAAAAAAAAAAAAAAGAAACAGGGTCTTGCTCTGTTGCCTAGGCTGGACTGGAACTCCTGGGCTCAAGCAATCTTCCTGCCTCAGCCTCCCAAGTAGCTAGGCGTGCACCACTGTGCTATGTATCATTCTTTTTAAATTCGCCCCCTTTCCTTCTCTTTTTTGGGGGAGTAGGATCCTTTTTTGCCTCACTTTAGTAGGTTGGGATCTGGCCACTCTCAGATTAGTTTAAAAAGTAACTCCCAAAGGGAGAGTGTGGACTCACTTGGTTTCTGTGGGTCCACGAGAGAAGCTTTCCCTCTCTTCTCCCTTTCCCTTGCCCTTGTTTCGTTTATTGTCTCCCAAATCTCATCCTCTTTACTCCTAAGTCCTTCACAGTTGTACCACAGTGCTTAGTTTTGGGTCCTTGATGTTAGAGGGCATAGAAAGAATTTTGGGGGGCAGAGTGTACAGAAAGAAACCCATTGAAAGTCCAGGGTTTTCTTTAAAGTTCCAAGTTCTTTTAAAGCAAGTTCCAAGTGTCCTTCTCCTCCTCAGTGGTGTACTGGTTGGTGGTGGCCTTGAGAGAATTGGCTGCATTCTTGCTGTGCTCTGCAGAGCAGCCTTCCCACACCTACTCAGCAGGAGGTGCTCAAGAGCCCTGATAAAAGGTAGAGGGCAGCCACTCCCCACAGAGCAGGACAGACAGAAGCCTGGGCATTGGCCCTGGGATGAGGACAGTGCAGGGGCTTGGGCTGCTGCTCAGCTTCGTTGGCACTCCAGAGGGGGAGTCTGCTAAAAGCGGCTGCTGCTTTCTCAGTGTTACCTATAACTCTGATTTGTCAGCTATGTCTTGGGATAACCTATGAGCTGGTTTATAAAAAGATAAATTAAGACATACCATTTGAATATTGTATAAAAGTTCGCTCAGAGTCAGTTGACAAGCACTTACTGAGTGCTCTTTGTAAAATGCAGATCTGAAGATATCTCCCACATACCCCACTGGCCCCTTAAAAATCCGTTAAGGATATCCCATAGCCCTAAGGATAAAGTTCAGCCTCAGTAATATGGTGCTTGCCAGGCCCTCTGTGACTGGCCCCAACTTTCCTCTCCTGCCTCATCTAGTTTCAGTTCCCACCTTCATCTCCAGGCCTTTCCTTTACACGTACTGCTCCCTCATGCACACCCTCCCTGCCCCACACACTCCACTGGCTGATTCCTAATTATCCTTGAGGTCTTGTCTTTGTGTATTTCCTCCGGTAAGTCTTTCCTTACACGTACACACACAGGTCCTGTAGCAGCCCATACGTCGTTCTCATAGCCCCATGCCGTGCTGGGTGGCAGGTGCCTGCTTGCTTGTCTCTTTGATGTCTGTGATGGTGAGAGGACCTGTGTCCATTTCATTCACCAGCTCCTGTCACAGAACTGGCACGTTCTAGGACTCAGTGAACACTTGGTGAAGGAGAAAGTGAATGGAAATGCCTCTTGCATGTAGGACCTGGCAGTCAGCCTGAATGAGAAGATTTAAAGGTTCCGAAGTATGTTTTGGAAATAAATTCAATACAAGATGGGAAATTGGCTAGCACCTAGACAAGACTATAGGGTCTGGCCCTTGGCTTTGTGGGCTCAAAAATTTTTTTTATATACATAGCAGATTGACTTATATTAAACTAATTCACAAGGGCTACTTTATAAAAAAATTAGAAGGTCAGTTTCTTAACTAGGGAAGAAAAATAATGACCTCTCTCCTAAGCAAACTTGTTGGGGAGTCACATTATAAGCAGAGGTAGCTGGATGCTTCCCTGCTATGTGTCTCTATTGCTGCCTGCACCTTCCAGTTTTTGAGCCTTAGCATTTGGATAATGACTCATTTATTTACTGTTTCCCCAGAAGATGCTATGTCTTGTGAGGACAGGGACCTGGTCTTTTCCCCTGCTGTATCCTAAGTGCCTGGCACGGTCAATGATGCGCAGTTGGTATTCAGTAAACGTGTCTAATGGAGGAGAGTGACATGGTCAGTCCTGGAGGGGGTGTCCTCAGCTGTAGCCCAATGTAACCATTTCTGCTACACTTGCCCCAGGGATACGTTCTGGGAAGGTCTAGAACTGTCTGTTACCTATTAGAATGAAATATTCGAGTCAGAAGTCTGAAAGTCAGTGAAAGCATGAATTGAGTGCCTAGTGTATATATGCAGATCCCTGTGCTAGGAGCGCTATACTGAGTGGGTCCCTTTTGAAGACTGTGAACCTGAATGAGCTCTGAACTGTAGAAACTAAATAATTCCAACAGCCAAAATTAAGTGGTTAATTTGTCCACATTTATCAAATGAGTATGATTTGATTTAGCTCTGGGTAGGAATTGGGAGCTGTATCTTCTGAGCACTTCCAAGTACTCCCCACAGATTCCCACAGAGGAGGGGCATGCTCTTCAGGAGGGGGATGTCGGGTCGGAGGGTGACTTCCCGGCAGCACTGTGTAGACTCAGAGATTCAGTCTAAAGGCACTTGCAGGACTCTAAACACTGAAGTCTCAAGTTGGCAGTAGCAGTTAACTGGCTCACACTGATAAAAGCCAAGGCTGGCAGGGCCACAGTTGAGCCTGGCGCCTAGAAGCCATCATCTGGTTCAGGAATGGGCCCAGGACATTGTTGTTGCTGTTGACACAAAAGCAGCCTTGTTGCAACTCCTTACAAATCCATCCAGATCAGTTGGCCTGGTCCGAGCCATGACAGCACTTTTTACACCAGCTAGGAGGCAGGAAGCCAAATTAGTAAAGATAAATGTTTGTCGTTCAGTACCCCAAGGGAGATTTGAAAGGATTTCCAAAAAATGAACCACCTTGGATGCTAATGATTGTTCTGAAGTTTTGCTGTGAACTGGCCCTCAATTAGGGGCCAAGGGTAGCTGGAGAGATGGTTTGCAGCTGCCAAGCACAGAATGTTCTTCAGATGGAGGGCTCCTAGGGACAGGAGGAATTTGCTCTGGTCAGTTTTTGAGCTGAGCCCTTTCTCTCCCCTAGGAGGCAGAGGGTGAGGCTCATGGCTGTGCTCTTCTTCCAGGCGAAGTGGTGAACACCCACGGTCCCGTGGAACCCGACAAAGACAACATCCGCCAGGAGCCCTATACCCTGCCCCAGGGCTTCACCTGGGATGCCTTGGACCTGGGGGACCGTGGTGTGGTGAGTGGGCCCTGGCAGGTTGCAGGTGCAACTGGATACCATTTTCATAGTAAGCCCTACAGTCATCCTGAGACAGCGTCTACTCCAGGCCTCCTCAAGACTCTTGGGAGCTGAGCTGCAGAGTCTGGACAGTCCCCCATCTGTTCCTTCCTGGAGCCTGCTCAAGGCTCCCCATAAATAGCACTTGGCTGTTCTGGCAGGTTAAGAGTTAATCTCTGTAGCTCCTCCTCTTTTCAGTCATTTTCATTTTTTTGTTCATTCATTCATTTATTCCCTTGTCTGATTTCTAGTCTGTCTCCTAACCGATGAGCTGGGACTGCTAAATGAGGGTCTCTTCTCCCCTGTCCACCCCAGCACCCAGAGCCTCTTCTTTTGACCTGAGGGATTTGTTTCCCCTGTAAGAAATGATGAAAATGCGAACAGAATTTTTTAATACCAAACTTGGGCCAGCAGATGGAGATAGCTGGGAAGGCAGAAAGTGCCAAAAGAGCTTTCTTTGGGCCAGAGGCTAAAAACTAAACATTGTAGGAAATGGAAGTGACTCTCCTCGGAGTAATTCCTTGACTAGTCCTAAGAGTCCTCCCTCCAGAGCATCATCGTAGCAATAGAGCCCAGTAGCTCTCCACCGCCGATGGAGCAGACTGATGGAGTGGTTGGTTAGCTAGATGGCATTCTTGGTCTGCCACTTTACCCCTTGGTGGCTTAGTCTCCTATTACAACCAGGGTGCTTGTTCCAAAAGAGTGCCTGCCATGCCTGGAGTGAAAAAGATCTGTGAGATTCGACACAGGTTTTGGTAGTTTTATTGGTCCTTCTGAAAAGCCTAGAGCCCCAAGGTATTGGAGTTGGTCCTCCACCTGGCAGAACACCTCTAAGTAAGCTCCTTATTTCTCTCCAGCTGAAAGAACTATACACCCTCCTGAATGAGAACTATGTGGAAGATGATGACAACATGTTTCGATTTGATTATTCCCCAGAATTTCTTTTGTGGTAAGTTGTAAGGGCTTTCTTAAGGTTCTTGAGGGCAGGGCACAGAGCAGAACCACCACGGGGCACCAGAGTTTTCATCCCTGCCAACTTTTGAATGACAAATGTGTGTGTCATTTTTGAGTTCTGCATCTGAAGGAGACTTGCTTTCAGTGGTGCTTAGAACTGAAACCTTATTTAAAATAGATTGACGAGGTGAGGGAGACCTTTGTAGGCTTGGTACGCAGAAGAAAAGATCATCTATTGTGTGGTGACTTTACACAAGAAGGGAAATGTGTGGGGGGTGGGTGGTGAGACCCACTAAGATTTAAAGGAAAAAATGGGTCATTTCTCTGTAGTTCCTGAGCATGCTCAGTCGTGTGGAAATGGCCTGGCCTGGCTGAGCCTTCCACTTGCCTGGGCCACATTTAATATCCAGGAAGGTAGAGGCATGAAATGGAGAGAGATGACTTGAGAGGGGTGGGAAAGTAATAATTAGTAAGCAGAAAGAGGGGAATGATACCTAGAGGGCAGACAGGAGACCAGAGCTCCAGGGGTGCCACAGTCAGTTCCCAACCTTGGAACCCACTGGTCTCTGAACCAGAGAGGTCAGTCCCCTGGTTCAGGCTATCAAAATGAATATACAGAAATCAGATCAGAGGCTGGGAGTGGTGGCTCACGCCTGTAATCCTAGCACTCTGGGAGGCTGAGGTGGGAGGATCACTTGAGCTCAGGAGTTCGAGACCAGCCTGAGCAAGAGCGAGACCCTGTCTCTACTATAAATAGAAAGAAATTAGCCAGACAACTAAAAATAGAAAAATTAGCCGGGCACGGTGGCGCGTGCCTATAGTCCCCAGCTACCTGGGAGGCTGAGGCAGGAGGATCGTTTGAGCCCAGGAGTTTGAGGTTGCTGTGAGCTAGGCTGATGCCACGGCACTCTAGCTCAGGTAAGAGACTCAAAAAAAAAAAAAAAAAATCGGATCAGGCATGGAATTCTCAGTGTGACAGCCTTGCATTGGGTGAGTAAGTAGGCCAAATGGGCTGAGTAGCCAGAGATGGCAAGGGCTTGATTTGTTTGTATCCAGAAGGGCTTGGCCCTAAAGAGAATTAGGCTTTTAATCCCCAGGGTGGTGGTTGTGCCAGGTTAGGACTTGGCTGTGGAACCCAAACAGCCTGTCCAGCCAGCCAGCAAGCAGCACCACAGCCCCAGCCCCTGTCTCTTTTCCAGGGCTCTCCGGCCACCCGGCTGGCTCCCCCAGTGGCACTGCGGGGTTCGAGTGGTTTCAAGTCGGAAACTGGTTGGGTTTATTAGTGCCATCCCAGCGAACATCCATGTCTATGACACGTAAGCACCCCCAACCCCCACATCACCACCATCCTGCTTGGTCTGGGAGGGAGAAGAAGAAAGCTACATGTACCCCTCATGACAGAGAGAAGGTCTCAGGAAGGGAGGACACCTGGTGCTGGGAATAGAAATTCATCATAGGGGAACCTCCTGTTTTGCGCTTGAGTTGCAGCTGGCTCCCTTGTCTGTGACCTGGGCTGGGAGGGGCCCACCTGGAGTCCAGTGTGCCCACTCAGCAGGGGCTCGTCTTTGAACTCCTGTACCAGTCACATGTGGACGTACTTCAGCAGCGTCAGAAATGGGCCAGAGCCAGTGACCCAGATTCAGATAGTCCTTGGGGCCTGCAGTATCTGCTCTTCGTTCTCCCTGGAAATGTCAGAACCAACTGCCACAGTCTTCAAGGCTTATGGGCTATGTTCTTGGGGGAATCAGAACTCTTGAAACCCTAGAGTAGCCTTGGCCCACTCTGGGGTTCCCTGTGCTGCTTCCTTGCATGCTCAAGTGGGGGCTCCCCTGCCCACTACTGGGAATTTATCAGGGACATGCTGGTGGTACCTTCAATTAAGGGCATTTGCTTGGCACCCATTCTCCATTAGAAGTGGAGTCTGGTGTAGCAAGGCAGGCTCCCTGCTTGGTCAAAGCTGGTAGAGGAGCGGGAGGGAGTCCTGGTGCTGAGTGCTGAGTGCAGGTGGCAGTAAAATCCGTACCTGTGCTGGAGGCCCTGTCCTCCCAGGTTTGGCTTCCCATGCTTGGTGAGATTGCCATTACCTTCTTTGTTAAAAGCCTTCCCGCCTGGATTTTTCCTCCCTCTTCAGAGAGAAGAAGATGGTGGAGATTAACTTCCTGTGTGTACACAAGAAGCTGCGCTCCAAGAGGGTGGCTCCAGTCCTGATCCGAGAGATAACCAGGCGGGTTCACCTGGAGGGCATTTTCCAAGCTGTTTACACTGCCGGTGTGGTACTACCAAAGCCTGTTGGCACCTGCAGGTAAAATTTCTTCCTGTAAAGTCCTGGAAATACTGGTGCCTCTACTCTAGTTAGGAGCTTATATCACAACCGTGCCCCTAGGCTGGGTGCATGCCCTTGAACATCTTGCTTCTCTAGTGTCTGGTAAGGTGGGTGGTGGGAGCCAGGTGAGGAGCCAGGTTGTAGGGATGGCAGCCTGGAGAGTGCCTGCCTTGTCCAGAGGGGTGAGCCATTCTCAGTATTTGCTGGTCACTGCCATTTGGATATGGAGGTGTCAGTCTGCTGGGGGTTTTGTTTTGTTTTTAAGGATGAGCCCAAATCTGGAGTTTGTTGTGGGAAATGTCCTAAAGTGTTAAACGGTTGGCTCAATTTTGTTTTGAATATTATGTGGGCCAAAGAGAAGGTGTCTGATCCCTGTTTGAGCCAAGGACGGCCTCTGCCTTAGGAAGTTGTTTGAAACAATTGAATAATCTCTGCCTGGAGACCTTTAAAAGTAGAAACGCCGGGTGTCACTGCAGAAGAGGAGGGAGGAGGGTGAACACGTCTGCCTCAGTCTTCTGGGCACGGTTAGAATTCTTCCTTTGACTTGATTCTCAGAGTGAGGATTGTTCTCCCCAGAACTATTTCTAGCAAAAGAGTGGCTTTTTGAAATTGAGAAAGAGAAACAGGGAGAAAGAAAATCCAGGAGCCAGGGCAGCTCTGCATTCACTAAGGGGAGGCTGGGGAGCAGGGCGACATGGGTCTCTCACGCCACCTGCTGGCCATATGTAGATCTCCCTGCCATTATCTTAATGGCCAGAGTCGTGAGGATAGGACATTTGTGTCCCCACAGGTACTGGCATCGGTCCCTAAACCCACGGAAGTTGATTGAAGTGAAGTTCTCCCACCTGAGCAGAAATATGACCATGCAGCGTACCATGAAGCTCTACCGACTGCCAGAGGCCAGTGGTGGCAGGGGGCGAGGGGCAGGGGCTGGAGGGCGGTCAGGACAGCATTGCCATCAGTAGGACAGAAGCAGGGAGGGCTTCGCGTGGGGAGACGGCTTTTCTCTTACCAGGAAAGTGAACCTGCTCATCGTTTCCAGATCGCTATACTTTCTATTTCTGTTGCTTCTGTTATCTACAGCAAGGGTTTTATTTTAGTTTGACTTTCTCAGTTCCCCTGAGTCTGCACCTGGGCTAGTTCCCTGCTATCTGTTGATAGGCTCAGAGAACACCTAGTGTCTGTAATTTTAGCCGAAGTGAAGCATAAATAGAAAGATGAATTCACTCACTGTGCCTTCATATACATGGCAGCACTTTCCAGATCCCAGCACAAATGACACCAGCGTGTCTGCTGCAGCCCTCTGCAAGTCAGGCGAAGGAGGGGTGACCTGAGCTTGTGGGGGAAGCCCAGGTTTGGCACCGAAGGACTGGGCAACCTGAGTGAGCCGGTTTCTGTTTGGGGTCTCAAGTTTCCTACTTTCCCAAAACCAGTGCTCCTCGTTCTCCAGTTATGCCTGGCTTCATCATCCCAAGGCAGGGATTCTTAAAATCCCTCCTCTTTCCTCTGAGCCCTCGCTGTTGGCTGTCAGTCCAAACAGCTATGGGAGCCAGCTGATAAGAGGGCTGCCCTCCAGGGTCCCTGAGCCACCAAACAGGATTAATCATGCTGGAATCAGGCTAATCTATTGGATTGGGGTCATAAGTGTCCCATCTTGAGAGACTGTTACAGTGCAGTTAGACACTGCCACAAAACAGGTGTGGGGGGCCATGGTGGCTGCCTTCTCACTTTGTTGTCATGGCAGGTTTGCCCTGTGTTCTAGGCAGGCAGGCCGTCAGTAATCTTAAAGTGCTGCAGCAGCCAGAAGAATGTGTGGGTCTCCCCATGTCAAGATGAGAACCCCAGCATGGCTGCTTTTTCAGTCAGGACTTGAGGGGTTGTTGTGGGAGCCGCCATGTAGAGAGAGGTCAGTACGTGTTCCCTGGAGAGACAGGATTGGCAAGGAATCTTGGGGGCTAGAAGACCGACCTGTAACTGAAATTTTGAAAGTACTTCCTGTGCTGGGAAGCATTATATCAGGCAGAGGCTGAAGCCAATAAACTGTGACACCACCCTGTTAGCAGATTTGGCCTGAGCCCACCTTTGTGCATCTGAGCCCCTGGGGGATGTTCTATCAGCGCTAGTATCATGTGATTTCGTTCCACTGAAGCATTTTTCTAGGAAAAGCAGCTGTAGGGTGGGACGCTGGTTGGAGTTGGCGGGAGTTGGGTGCTTTTCTTCTGAATGTAACTTGCAGCAGTGTCTTGTCAGGGCCACTCCCAGTGCGGTGGCGTCCGGGTGAGCAGACAAAGCTCGCATCCGGTACAGACCCTGGCCGGGCCCTGGGCTCTGTCTGTGAGGTGCTCTAAGAGAGACCAGTGAGTGTAGAAAGACATCAGTTCAGTGTGACAAGGTTGTGAGGGCTCAGAGGAAATTCACCCTAGGGGGCAGATTGTCCCCTTTGAGAACTTCTGGGCTAAAGGACAGAAGGTACAGCTAGAATAGCCAACTGGCCCGAGGGTGGAAGATGTTATGCTCTAGGTCGGGAGGTTGAAACAAGGGTGGGGTGTGATGGGTGTGTTTTCTTAGGAAGACCTGTGGATAACGGAGCCTGGATGACAGCCTGGACTGGGAGGGGAAGGACCACAAGAAAGCCCAGGGCAGGACCTACTCTGAGCAGACGGGCACGGGGCTGAGAGGAAGGTGCCAAGGATGATTAAGGGCTCTTAATGAGGACCTGGGTGAATAGATCCAGGGTGATCAGCACATCTGATGCCGCCTCTTCTGTCTTCCTTCCAGACTCCCAAGACAGCTGGGCTGCGACCAATGGAAAAAAAGGACATTCCAGTAGTGCACCAGCTCCTCACCAGGTACTTGAAGCAGTTTCACCTCACGCCAGTCATGAACCAGGAGGAGGTAGAGCACTGGTTCTTCCCCCAGGAGAATATCATCGACACCTTCGTGGTGGAGGTAAGTCCGGGGGCAGCATGCCGGGCTTCTGGCTCATTCCCAGAGAGGCATCCTCCGAAAGCGGCTGAGTTCCCAGGGCTCGAGTGTTGGCACCCTAGACTTCCTTCACCACCTGTGTTTGGTCCTCCCTAAGCAGGACATTGTATGTTGCATTTGCTGGAAAGATGCCGTTTGGACCTGTCTTGAGCCCTTCTGTCCCTGCCCCGACCTTTGATAACAGAATAGAGAGAACTGAGCCCCTCCTAGTCAGGTGAGCCTTCGATCCCCTGCCTGGCCCAGCTTAATCCAGTGCTGGCCACACATCAAAGACACAGCCTGGGGGATGTGAGCTGTAGGAGGAGGTCCCTGGCAGCGCCCAGGCTGGGAAGAGGGCTTGCAGGTTCAGCCCACGGTCCACCTGGCTTCGTTCTCAGGTGCCCTCAGCCAGTGTATCTCCTCCTCCCTACATAGCCTGTTGTCGTTTCCACCCATTTATCTGGAGGGGCAGAGCTGCCTGAAGGTGGCATGGGAGTGAGAGAAAACATTTTGTTCCCGGCTGCAGTGCCCCTCGGCATGCTTGACGTGGCCTCTTTATTATCTTCCCTTCAGAATGCAAATGGAGAGGTGACGGATTTCCTGAGCTTTTATACGCTTCCCTCCACCATCATGAACCATCCAACCCACAAGAGTCTAAAAGCTGCTTATTCTTTCTACAACGTGCACACCCAGACCCCTCTTCTAGACCTCATGAGCGACGCCCTTGTTCTCGCCAAAATGGTGAGGAGCAGGCCGGAGGGTCTCCAGAGACGTGTGGGGCAGGGGGGCCGGGGCAGAGCAGCGGTGGTTAGCATAGCTCCCAGGAGGTAGCTGCCTGTGGGCTGACAGGCTTTGAGCCCGCCTCACCCTCCCACTCCACTTAGGCAGCGTCCCCACAGTTTTCAGCCAAAAACTCAAAGCTAGGAGGGAGCGAGGAGCATCCAGACATAGTGAAGGCATTGAACGCCTCCGGATTTGTTTCAGTGAGTTTCGTTCTCACAGGAGGTGCGGCCAAGGAGCCTGAATAGCCAGGCCTGCTCTGGGATACCAGGGGTTCTCCTCACAGCTTGCCCAGCATGGGAAAGGGGAGGTTGGTCTCTGTCTTGGAGAGTCACCGGAGCATCTGACTATCGAGGCTGGGGCGGAGGGGTCATCAGCCAGTCCTTCATCGTGGGGTTCTGGTGACCTCCTGCGCCCAGCCCAGCTCACTGTGGGCAGGCCCATCCCTGCCCTGTGAGAGCTTCTGATCCAGCTGATGAGATTTAGGAGCAGGTGCCATACAGTCACGTGGTGCACACCGAGGGCCTGAGAGTTGGGGCGTCCATGGTGTAAGGAAGCAACACAAATGCCAAGTAGCTCCCGTCAGCTTCTCAGAGGAAGGGCTCAGGGCTTGGTCCCCAGAGAGGACTGGAAATTACTAGAGAGTTTCAGGAGGCATAGAAAAGAATGGCAAGAGCAGTGGCCTGGACACTGAATGCACAAGTGTGACTCAGAGGGACACTGAGGATAGGCCAGGTTGGAGGGGTGGCACTCCATGTCCTGAGAACTGCACCTGGACAGCTGGGTGCCGGCTGGGGTTTGGATTTAAGGCAGAAGCAGCAGAGCTTCTGAAGAAACCTCGTTCTCGTGGCCACCTACAGGACAGTTTTGATATGATAGCAAAGGGGGCAGGAAGGCGAGGCAGCCCTCACCTGTCCTCACCTGTTCATGTTTCTCCCTGCCTCCGTGCAGAAAGGGTTTGACGTGTTCAATGCACTGGATCTCATGGAGAACAAAACCTTCCTGGAGAAGCTCAAGTTTGGCATTGGGGACGGCAACCTGCAGTATTACCTTTACAATTGGAAATGCCCCAGCATGGGGGCAGAGAAGGTATGTGCCGTGAGCACCTGCAGTCTGGGCCCACCTGGCTCAGGGAGTTGGTGTCTCCAGCAGAAATAGGGTCATGGGTCAGGGATACTGGAGCAGTCTAGGCCCTCGTTACCTGGTGTTGGGCCCTTGACAATGCCTCCCTCTGATGGCCAGGCCAGTAGATCCGTGTTCCCCTTTCAGCACCTGGTGTGAGGATAGCAGAGGGTCCCAGAGCCACATGGGAGCTAGAAGGTTCTTTTTTTTTTTTTTTTTTTCCTGAGTTCTTCCCCAAAGGAAAGGAGCTGTAAGGTTGTCTCCAGCTTCTCTCCCCACCAGCTGACGTGCCTCATCTGGCTGGGGCCGAGCATTTGCACTGTCTGAGGGAACTGTGGGAGTTGAGTTGCCCACAGTCAGCTGGGAGGTTAGGGTTGGAGGATCTGACGAGTGTTTCCTCTCCTGGGCTGCCACCCCGATCCCGGTGGCACACACTTAGCTCTTCCTCCTCAGCGCCACAGGATAGCTCCAGGGCATGGGTGTAGGCAGCATTCACAAAACTCTGACAGGTGAGCTGGAGCCCCCTGTCCTGGGAAGCTGAGTGCTGCTTTCCTGGGAGGGTCTGGTGGATGTGTGGAGGCTGAGTGGGGGCTGGCACGGGCGCTGCTGTGGGCTCAGTTGGAACTTCAGGCCTAGGAGTGGGAGTGTCTTAGGGCAACTGTCAACTCTGCCTCTCCCCGTTGGCTCTCCTAGGTGGGGCTGGTGCTACAATAACCAGTTGCCAGTGAGATTCTGGATAAAGCCACTGAGAATTCCAACCAGGAAATGGAACCCCACAAATTGGTCCAATTTTCACAAACGTGAGAATCCCTGGCAAGGGGAACAGAGCTGAACCGGCTTTACCAAACCGCCAGCGAACTTGATGTATTGCAATGGCGTGGGCTGCGTGGCGTCACCTTTGGCTGTGTCTCTGGTCTCCCTGTTTTCCAGTTAATCACATCCTCATGCAGCCGTGATCAAGGGAATGTAACTGCTGAAAACTAGCTCGTGATTGGCATATTATGGAGTTAACGGGTGAATAATAAAAGTATATATATATTATATATATATAAATATTTTAACTATCTTTTATGTTCCAAATGTACAAGGATTTTGGTCTCTAATGAAAATCTGAATCCAGATCATTCCTCAAAATTAGGACCCAAGGACAGTGACAGACAGACATATTGGTACAGTTAATTGTTTCCTTCAAAAGGAGACATTGACTTTTCTCGGGGTAGGAGAAAGAGGCTTTGGGGGGCCTTGTCCAGGTCCCCTTCTGAATCAGCTGGAGTGATTGGTTTTGAGAAGGAAGGGAAGGTGGAACAGGCTCAGACCTCACAGAATGGCAGGCAGAGCTCCTGGGTGAGGCTGAGCCCTGCAGGGGCCAGGCCTTTCTGCATTCTGAAACAGCAGCGGGGACAATCTGTGGACACAGATTTCATTGATCAAGTCCCTTCCATCCCTTTGGCCTGTTCCCTGTAGGACGTCATCCTGCCAACTGATTTAAAAGGGCTCTCTAGCCAGCTGTTGCCAACCTTATAGGGATGAGTTCCCTGTGTGATTTTGCTTTTCCACTGCCTGGGGTGACAGGCAGTGCAAAGGGGCCCTTGCACCTCCTTGTAGCGTCTGGGACCTGTGAAGACCACATCAGTGCAAGCCCTGCTTAGCTCATCTTAGAGCAAAGAGCCAGCACCTGGGTGTCCCCAGGGTGGCAGGGCAGAGATGGCATGGAGCCAGTGCCCAGACCCCTTCAGCCACCTGGCGTGTGCCTTCCAGCCCATTAGCCATTTCTGCTTTTCTAACTCTTTTCTAAGACACACAGTGTGCAAGTGGCAGCAAGAAATGGTGATTAGAGACAGATCTGGACTTGGCAACAGAAACGGCTTCACACTGCCATTGTCTGAGTCTGATTGTCACTGATGCCGTTTTGTGGATTTTTGTGGTGGTGGTGATGGTTATCAGTGCTGCCGGTTCCCCGAAAAGTAATCAAGCCTCTGGTCACAAGGCTGTCCACGTCGGCGTTCTTCAGTTCAGCCTGGGGAAGAGGATCGGGCTGCAGAATTGTCAGCAACCCATGTGCAGGGTTGTGTGTAGCTTTTGCTCTAGGAGGAAGCGGATGGGTGGGTAGCGTGATGTGTGGCATGGGGTGGGGGTTTCCTCGCTGCTTTCACCTCTCAGCTTGTACAGGAATGAAGCCTTAGCCAGGAGGCCAGGCTCAGCCTTGTCGCACTAACTGAAGCCACTGTCTACAGGCCAAGAGGGGTTTGTTTCAGGCTGTGGGTTTTGGTGTGGTTTGCTAGTGTAGTGGTTAATTCTGCAGAGTCCCCAAAGCTGGAGGAAATTGTGTGCTTGGGATGGGGACTGTGCCACCGGTGGGAATGCCGCCCGCTCTCTGCAGAGTGCTGCTAGAGCCAGCAACTCTCCTGTGGTGGATTGTCTTCAGAGGCCTCTAGGGGCCTCCCTTCTCCCAGTTGTTCCTGTGCTGCAAACCGCAGGCACTGGCCATCACAGCTGACCTTTGACTCTTTGACTTCAAGATATCCAGACCAAAGAAGCTACTGTTCTTAGCAAGATGCGCGCTGCATTCCACAGACAGGAGGAGTCGGAGAGGCAGGGGCTTGCTTTTACAGCCTCACAACAGGCATGCACCGTGCCCCAAGAGTGGCTCACCCTATCCAGACCTCTGAGGATATCAAAGAACAAAGTGCCCAAGTCTTTCCTACCTTGGGGTGACCTGGAACTTGGAAAGGCTCCCTGTCCTAGTCTGGATCAGTTCTGGGCCAGGTCCCTGTTTGAGCTGCCTCTTGAGATTTGGGCTGCACGTATCTGTGGGGCGAGCTTTGCTTTGGTTGACCCAGGTTGTGGAATGGAAATGGTGAGGCCCCCCCGGTGGCTGCTCTGGAAGAAACAGATCTCCTAGCAAAGGCCCCGGCATCTCCCTTGCCAAAACCAGGTGGCCCGCTCCTTGGACTCTGCTGTTATCTCATGGTGAGGACCCTACCCAGGCCTGCAGGAGTTGGCTCAGGGGGTGCTGTTAGTCTTGTTTTTGTCCAAACAGCCCCTGGGTTCTTCACTCAACCCCTTCTGGGACCTCAGGTCAGAGAGTACCGTCATGGGGTTCAGGGCCTCCCCACAGGAGCCTCGCAGTCTCATGGCACCATGGCTGGCTTGAACCAAACAAGGGAAGGACCCCAGCGCCTCCAAGCTGACCTGCCTCAAGCAGCTGCTATTGGAAGACCTCCCTGTGGCCCCCACCATCCGCCACCCCAGTCCTCCTGGCTGCTGTATTTTGAAGATAACCTTAACCCCCTTCCTTTGGATTGACTCTGCATTTGACCACAGACTCCAGTTGCTGTGTAGGGAGAGAGCTGGGTAGAAAGGAGGCCTCAGCTCCCAACTGGGGCCGACATAGGGCTCATTCTCCCCACACATGCCTATTTCCGGAGGCTGATGTCTTGTTTGAAGACTGGCCTACTCCAGGCTACTTTAACACCAAGGTTCATGGAAAATTTCAGGCCTTGCCTACAGCTCCCTTCTAACTGCCACTGCCCCCCTTACTTGCTGGCTCTCTGAAGTCCAGAGGTGGGTGTCCCTTTGGCCCAAAGATGACCTGCATTTAACCAACCTAAGGACCCAAAGGCCTTGGACAGCTGCATGGAGCTGCAGTCTAGGAGAGGGACTAACTGTCAGGTCAGGGGAGAGGACAGCAATGTCTCTGGTCAGTGCCTACCCACCCGGGGGGCAGCCTTCTCACAGCCCGGCCCACCTGCTGCAGAACCAGAGGAAACCCAAAGGCATCAGTTTTGCTCTGCTGCAAGGTGAAGGCAGGCCTGCAAGCAGACTGCTCCTAGGGAGGCTGTTTAGGACAATTTCTTTCAATTCAATTCCAAAATATTGACTGATGGGCAGGCAGGTGCCGCATCTGGGAACAGGGAGCGGGGAGCTTCACCTTTTTGTCTTGCCTTTTCTTTGGGCTGTGGGGGGCATCCATTTCCAGGGTAGGGGAGGAAATACCAAATGCATTGTTGCTCCGCTCAATACATCTCACTTGTTTCTAATAAAGGAAGCAGCTGAACAAACCCTTCTGCTCTCCTGGTATTCCTGGTCAGCAGGTGACGGTAGACCAACGGACTGGGCTAGAGCGAGGGCAACAGGGCCCTGCAAGAAGTGCCAGGCCAGCTTTGGAAGCCCTGCCTTTGGCAAGGCTGCCCTTTTGGGGCAAACTTGGCTCTTTCCCCCCAACCTTTCCCACCTGCCAGAGAGGAGCCGGTACTGACCCAGGTTCACTCCATGTGAGAGGAGTGGCTGGGCTCTGAGCCAGCACCCGAGCACCTTGGCAGAGTGGCCAGCCCAGCTTTCCCAGCGGGGAGCAGAGCAGCCCCCTCGGCCCAGGTCAGCAGTGGTTCCGCCAGTGCAGGGTGCAGGCCCTGCGCCTTCCCACTGTGGCCGGTGGTTCTGTTGAGGCCCCCACGGGGTGCATTTTAACATGGCAGATTGCTGGGCCCTGTAGCTGCATTTAGACTCCCATTGCTCCTGTTCTCCTCCTTTCGAACTTCTCATCCATTTCTGGACCCCATGATCCTTTCAGGCCCCTGGGGCTAGTGACTCGGAGCCCCTTTCCAGGGAAACTTAGAGGACACAGGACCTGCCTGACCCTTGCTAAGTCCTCACCTTTGTCCCCCACCCTCCTGTCCCAGACCAGGTCACTCTGGCTCCTGAAGGCTCCTGCCTTCGCTCCTGCCCTGAGCTTTGCGCAGGGAGAACACAGCCCTGTGGGTAGTCTCCACCCAGGGACCTCCAGGGTTAAAAGCTGTGCTTTCTCCCTTGTTCCCACCTCCCATATTCAGTTCCTGTCAGCTTCCTAGCCTTGAAGACTGTGGCCCTCTTAAGGCACTCTTCCCAGCGCTGGGTCCCCACCGAGCCATCAGCCCTTCCTCTTGCAACACCCAGCCAGGAAGCAAAGCAGGATGGGGGCTCGGCCCTGGGTCTGGTGCTCACCTGACATAGGACCCCAGCCAGCCCCTGACCAGAGCTGGCTCAGTGGGGGCCGGATTACACTCATTGCTCTTTGTACACTAAAACTGGACTTAGCCTCATTGTGCCTCCCCCCGGGGCTGCGGCTTGGCTACCTGGCCCTCCTGACAGCCCTGAGTGCCAGGTGCGTGGGCTAACCGGCCCGTTCCTTCTGGGCCCTTGAAGTCCTTATCATTCTCTTTCAGACACACGAGTTCATCAGAACCAAGTGCCACTCCCAGCATGAACGGAGAGCAGGGGAGGCTGGCATTTTCTCTATCAGGTCATGGGGCTGCAGGAAGGTGGAGACTGCTGCAGCCTTGGGTTTTGGTTCCTGTGGGGCTTGGGGCCAATTCAAGGCCTAGCCCTGCATAATCCCAGGCCACCCTGTCGGGACGGCCATCAAGCCCTGCCCTTGTCCAGTGCTGGCACTGTTGCCTGATGGAACCTAAAATGCCAAGGCTCCGCGTTTAACCCCATAAAGTCACCTTTCTGCCAGGTCTGGGCCCAGGGCTTTCCCTGGATTCTGTCACCTGGTGTCCATGCGCTCTCTGGCACTACCCTAGCGTGGCCTGCTGCTTTCCCACCTTTGCTTAAAAGGCTGGTTGGCTGGTGGGAGGGGAGCCCCAAGTCCCTGGGATTTGCCCTACTGAGCAGACAGAGGCCTTGCACCCAGGTGAGCCTGGGGAGTGGGTGTCTGTCTGAGGGTCCCTCAGAGACCTGCCCTCCATTCAAGGCCTGTGTGTGTGTGTGTGTGTGCGCGCGCGTGTGCGCTCTCAGTAGGGAGGGGTGACCTTGTGAATTGGTGTCTTCAGACAGTCTTGTGATACTGGCAGCAACTTTAAGCCAAGAGCAGGGAGCAGGGCTATTTTGAGCTGTGGTATCTCCTCCTGCCACCTGCTGGCTGTCGTAAATCAAAGCCCTGCTGAGGGAAGAGGCCCAAGGGACTCTCACTCCAGGCCGCCTGCCATGGGTCTGCAGGTGTGGCATCACAGAGGGACTCGGGATGGCAGTGGTAAAATAAACTTGTTTCTTTATTTTTTCTTTTTTTTTTTTAGAGTGGGGCCTCACTATGTTGCTCAGGCTGGACTCAAACTCCCGGGCTTAAGTGATCCTCCCGCCTCTGGTCAGTGCCTACCCAGCCTCCCAAGTAGCTGGGATTATAGGGCTTTCCACCATGCCCGGCTTTATTTTTTAAAATAGTCTCCTTCTACTGTTCTCCAGGGCTCTTGCAGGACACAAGTTAAAAACCTACTGCCAGGTTCCCCAGGGCTGCGAGCGTCGGTGCTCCCTTCTTGCTTTGGGAAGGGAAGGAGAGTTCAGGTTCAAGAGCTGGGGGAGGAGTCCAGGAAAGCCTGGGAGGAAAGGAGGCTCAGGGGCTGGCTAATGCCCAGGGTGGGGGCAAGGGGGCAGCTGTGCTCCTCTGGGGGAAGGAGGCGGGGATGGCCCTGCTGGCGGGCAGAGAGTGGCTGGGGCTCACGGGTGTCCTGCTCCCTGAGTCTCCTGGCAGCAACAGTCCTGGCTCTTCATTAGCCCAGGTGAGGAGGAGGGCTGAGGACAAGAGGAGCTGGGGCTGTCTCAGAGTCCCAGGGCTGGAGCTCTGAAGTCACATGAGCAGCTCTGCAGGGAACAGATCACACCTGTTCTTCAGGAGGAACCCAGGAAGCCCTCAGCACCCATCAGCACCCAGGTGAGCCCAGCACCAGGTGAGCGGGCGCAGTGGGCAGGCTGGGGGGCATGGCTGGTACTCCCACTGCCCCTTCACTCCAGAGGGGGCGAGGGCTCTGCAGGGGACGCAGACTGGCATCTGCAGACCCCCAAGGTGGGTCAGTGGGGCCTTCAGGAGCGTCGGATGCGGATGTGGACAAAGAGTGTGGCTGGTGACAGTGAGGCCCCGTCCTTGGAAAGCAGGTGGATGTGCCGGTACCCTGTGAGGAGGGCAGCCAGGTGTTAGATCCTCTTCCCAGCCCTGGGCTCAGCCCTGAACCAGGCCCCGGCTCTCAGAGGAAATGGGTGGCACACAGGGGCCGGGCGCGGTGGCTCACGCCTGTAATCCTAGCACTCTGGGAGGCTGAGGTGGCTGGATCGCTCAAGGTCAGGAGTTCGAGACCAGCCTGAGCAAGAGCGAGACCCCCATCTCTAGTTATCTGGACAACTAAAAATATATAATAATAGAAAAAATTAGCTGGGCATGGTGGCACATGCCTGTAGTCCCAGCTACTCGGAATGCTGAGCCTGAGGCAGGAGGATCGCTTGAGCCCAGGAGTTTGAGGTTGCTGTGAGCTAGGCTAACGCCACGGCACTCTAGCCTGGGCAACAGAGCCAGACTCTGTCTCAAAAAAAACAAAAAAAACAAAAAAAACCACAAAGGTGAACAGGGAGGCCGGACCCCGCCCCTTTCCACCCCCACCAGACTCCACCAACCTTGCTTCAGACTATTGAGAGGCAGCGTGAACTGGCCCACAAAGTCATTGGGGGAGGTGGTATCATAATCTTCTACCACGAACCGGACCAGCGCCAGCTCTGGAGCGCGCAGCTGGAACTGCAGGGTCTGCCCCCAGCGGGGGTTGAAGCCTAGGGCACAGGCTGGCAGTCAGAGCCCAGCGCCTGGCCCTCCCCACACCCCTTCCATTCTCTGCTGTCTGCCCCCCATTCCCACCAGAGGGCCCCCACCATTGTTGAGCACGTAGTTGGTCTCCTTTCGGGCACAGTCCGCAGGCACCCCGTGGATCTCAATGCGCACCAGGGGGTCCACAATGGAGTGTGGCTTCTCCGCGTTCAGCTTGGGCAGCTGCTGTGCAGTCAGCACCTGTGGGGGGAGGGAGGGAGCTTCAGCCTGGCCCGCTGGGGCCCACACCCACCCCTGCCATCGGCACTCAGACCACCCTCAACACAAGCCCATCCCCAGCCTCCCTGTCTTCCTCCAGCTCAGAAGGGCCTCTCCAGAACCAACTCTGACCCCAGCCTAGGGCACGGCCCAGGCTGCTGACCTGGATGGTGAGAGTGGTTCTAGGGAGTCCAGGGCACTCGGGGTCAAAGGTTGTGTCGGGCTGCCGCAGGCAGGCAGGTTTCAGGACGTAGCCGCACTGCCCGTTGATGAGGAAGCGCCCAGCATTGAGGTCCATCTCGTAGCCTGGCGTCTGGAAGTTTAGGGCCACTGTGGACACAGCAGGGTCAGAGAGGGCCCTTAGTGGCCCTCGCCTCACGTGCCGTTTCAGGAGACTTAGTTCCTCTCTGCAGAGGGCCCAGGGGCCTCCTGTCTGGTTAGTGCTACCTGCCCCCACTGTGACTTATCGAGAGGGGGTCATGGCAGCCAGGGGACCCAGCCCTCACTGTCAGCTGTACCTATCCCTGGTATCCCTGGAGGGTGGGCTGGGGTGGGGGGTGCTGGAGAAGCCCTCACCCTCAGGGCCCAGCCTAGCTTGGGTCAGAGCCAGGGGCCGAGGAAGCCTGGAGCTTCTGTACCTACCCAAGGGGACCACACTCCCTCCTCTGGCAGTGCTCAGTGTCCCCAGAGTCCACCCTTGTCAGTGTAGACTTAGCAGAGCTGCCACTAAGCGGTGTGTGTGTGTGTCAGGGCATATAGGAGTGGAGGTTTTAATTTCTACCTCATTAAAACATGAGACTTTTACACTGTCAAGAACAAAGAAAACCTGATTCCCCCACCAAAATTCTGACGGCTTTTTAAATAGTTATTATGAACAAAATGCGTTTTTCCACCTTCTGGAAGGCTGTGTGGCCCCCTCACTGCTGAGGCCTCCCATGGCTGCCCTGAGGCCACCCCCACAGGCACCCGGCCCCCTCCATGCTCCCACGGCCCTGCTCACCCAGCTGACAGCCCGAGTTCCACATCTCCTGGGGGCTGTAGTTGGCCGAGTTCATCCGCAGCCCCAGCGGGTACACACGGGTCAGCTGGCGGGTGTTGTGCCTGACAAAGCTGTTCCCTGGGGCGGAGTGGGACGGGACTGTGACAGGCCCCCGGGTCTCTCCCCCAGTGCCAGGGCCTATGGCTTCCTGGGAGCAGAGGCTGAAGTCCCATCCCTAGCTCCCCATCCCCTCCTCAGTCTCCACCCCCCCCACCCCTCTGGCCACACAGCCTGCCCCTCCCCTCCCCCCACATTCCCTGCCACTCCTCACTTACCCTGCCCACACCCCTCCAGCCACACGGTGGTGCCTGGAACCCTGCCCATAGGTCACGCCTCCAGGCCTTCCTGCAGCCCATTCCTCCCGTCCAGGAGCCCCGTCCCCCTGCTCCGCCTGGCTGCTCCCTCCTCATCCTTCCAGTGATGTGTCTTCTCGGACATCACCTGCTCCGGAGTCCTTCCCCGATCTCACCCGCTTCTGCTGGACTCCCCCGGCCCCTGTCAGGGCCTCACTGGCCCCCCCATCTGTCTGGCCCCCACTGGGCTGTGAGCCTTGAGAGGGCAGAAAGCAGCCTTCCTTCATCCCTGTGACTCTCCCCTCCAGCCACACCTGGACCCTCATTCCCTGCGCCGAGCCCCTCTGGGGTCCCTGACCTCTTTACTGGCGGGCCAGCCCCAAAGCCCTCCCAATCCGCTTTCCACACCAACCTCAGGAGACTCCCTGCCCGCAACCCTCCTGCCTCTGGATGCCCTCCATCCCGCTCCTACCTGCCTCCCGAATGAGCTTCTTGGCCTTGCGCTCACTGAGGGAGCTGACCTGGCAGGGCTGGGCAGAGCTGGGGACTGGGTGCAGGGTCCGCAGGCGGCTGGCGCAGCAGTACACAGCCAGGGCCGACAGCTCCGGGGAGATCTGCTTGGCCTGGGAGACCAGCCCCAGCGGGGTCAGTTGGCTCCAGCCCCCTGGCACCTACCCTCCTCCCCTTCCCCGCCCCCTGCCCCCCACCCCTAGCTCTGCAGTGGGACCAAGCCCTGGCCTAGCCCTGTAGCCCACTCACCCGCCGCCTCTGCTCTGCAGCCTCCTCCTCCTCCTCTTCCTCCTCCTCTTCCTCCTCCTCTTCCCGGTCTGATAAAGCCCGGCCATCCTCACTCCGAGCAGCTGGCAGCTTCTTGCCCTTCACCAGGACCCGGCCCTTCAGCTGCTGTAGAGGCCAGTAGGGAGGGTCAAGGCCTCTAGCCTCTATGGCAGCAGGTGGGTCAGTCATTCACCCTCCACCATGTGAGAGGCAGGAAGGAGACACACAGACGAGTGACGTTTCTAATAGGAAAAAGTGGGGGACAACCTAGGAGGCCATCAACAGGGCAGGGTTAATAAGGTTTGTCCCTCCATACATCAGAATAGTCACAGCAGCTGCTGAAATAAATGAGGCAGCTCAGGGCTGGAGGAGGAGAAGCCCTCTTGAAAAAGCTTACATGCAGGGAGTGTAGAACATGTAATCGCCCCTTTCTGGCAACATTTGCAAGAGAAGATGTTTCTGGACATAGGTACGTGTACATGCAGTGCAATTGTGGCGAAGATGGTTACTTCTTGCAAAATGGGACAGGGTGAGCCTAAGTGGAGGAAACTCATTTTCCATTTTACACCCTTTGTACAGCTTGATTTGCTTTTTACCATATGGATGTGATTTTCATACCGATAACAAAAATCAGATCTCACAAAGGCGAGGCAACATTCCCTGCACATTTGAGACTGGGGTAGGAGAGTTTTCTCAAGGAGTCTGTCCTGAGAGGGCAGACACAATGTTCCGGGGGTGGGAAGGAAGGGAGGAAGGCCGCCTCTGGCCGGAGAGCTCGGGAAGTTTGTAGGGCCACTGGAAGAGGCGGTTTCAGTTGAGCTGGAATTCTAAGCAGGTGGCACTTGGCATACGTAGACGGCTGGGAAGGGAGTTCCAGGTGGAGAAGACAGTGTCAACCAGCAGGGCGAGTGGCTGAGCCTGCAGGGACTCTGTGGGCAGGGACACAGAGCAGGCAGGGCAGAGCCAAGTCGAGGAAGGCCTTGAAGGCCAGGTAAGGGTGTGGGGTGGGTCCAGGCAAGAATGGAGAGCCAGAGGGCGCAGAGGGATGAGACTGGGGGTGGCAGATGTCAGGTGATGGAGAAGCAGGGAAAGGTCAAAGCAGAGAGAGGCGAGGGGTCCTGGACAGAAAGGCGGCACGAGCAGGGACTCCACCCAGGCTGGGGGTCTGGGGGGCATCACCTCCGGAGACGGCAGCTCCTCGGGATTCTGGGAGTCCAGCACCTGTGTCACCAGCATGTCCCCCAGGATGGTGCGGAGGTGGCGGGCCATGGCAGCCTGCTGCTCCAGTCCGCAGTGGTTCTCCAGGGACAGGATGACAGGGTATGGCGACAGCTGTCGGGGGAGGAATAATGTCTCAGAGCTGTTCCTCCTTCCCCTGCCAGTACCCACGCCGCCCCCAACCCCTTCGGGACAGGCAGGCAAGGCAGGGCTCTGGAGAACCCACTGCAGGGGGACTGAGTGGATGGGATGTGGGACACACGCTGGCACCATGTGTCCGTGGAGGGCAGAGGTCAGATCCGAGGCCTTGATAGGCATGGTCTGCTGGGAGGCTGAGGGCAGCTGCAAGCATGGTTTTCTTTTATAAATGCTCTTTACATGTGAATGACACTGACCCTGTCAGTTATGCTGCAAACTTATCATTTGTTGATGGGGAGATTGTACACCTGGACGGAAGTTGCAGTGTTTACGTAGAGGCCACCAAAGAGCTTCTCTAATGGCTAACTCTTTGAAAGTCACGATTAAAATGTCCTTCCCTACTCCCAAGGTTTTCTTCTGGAAACCTTGTGATTTTAATACATTTATTAAACATGAAGGTGGGAGAGGAGGGAGGATGTCGTTCAGCTCTGTCCCACCCCATTGACACTTATCCCAGCAGCACTTGGTGAATGAGTGATTCTTGGGCAGGTGGTCCCTGGGAAGGCTCTGGGGCTGGGCATGGGGGTCGCAGGGGCTCACCGTGAAGGCGTGGTCGCGCACAGCTTGGACCACATCCCGGAAGAGAATCTTGGAGGTGAGGGTGTGGCCGTGGTAGATGACGGGCTCGCCCCCAGGCCCCTCCCAGCAGTCCAGCTCCACGCAGCGGCATCCCTGGGCAAAGGCCCTGCGGACGGACAGAGGGACAGATGGCCAAGGTAGTGTGTGGGGGCCACAGCAACAGCAGGCTGAGCCAGGGAGGCCCCAGGAAGGCCAGAGTGGGGGTTGAGCCCCATGTCCCCTCCAAGCGGAGCTCCCAGGTGTGTCCACCCCCCACCATGCTACCTGATGTAGGCCTCGGTGCTACTGGGCCCCCCGATCTGTGAGTCGGTCAGGTAGGTGTTGTGGGAGGAGGAGATGAAGTAGTGGGCAAGGGGCTGGCTCATGTCCTGGAACACGTGCGTGTGGGCCGTGTCCAGGGCAGCCCCCTCAGGTGACAGCAGGTACATCATGAAGCCATCCAGTGTCATCAGCTCGTGCTGCTTGGCTACAGGGATAGGCAAGAGAGGGTGTCAGGCCAGCTGGAGGACCCCCATGTCCAGCCCCAAATGCCCCCCAAGGCTCATTGAACTTAATAATGAGGACTAGACTATCTACAGATTAGACTCTCCGTAAGTTAAGCCATTTAATCATCAACCAAACCCCATGAGGAAGACACATTATTATGCCATTTTATAGATGGGGAAGCAGAGTCTGGAAGAGGCAAGAACTGCCCGAGATGGTGCCCACCGCCAGCCCACAGTAGAGACAGCTCGGCTGGGAACGCAGCCCTGGCGGGTGCCAAGACCTGGCTGTGCAGACCCCCACCTGTCTCATTGAGCTCGTAGGTCTGGATGAGCTGCTGGGCGCGGTCCAACGTGGCGCCGTCCTCACCCTGGTCCTCCAGGAACTCCAGCAGCTCAGGGGCGCTCAGCACGCGGTCCTCACCCGAGTACCGATGGAAGATCTCCTCCAGCTCTGGGCGCTTCAGCAGCCGCCGCAGGAACTCCTCGATCTCAGCTCCTTCCAGCCGCTCGTTGTTGGACCGGTCACACTCCTGGGAGCAGGGGGAGACACTCAGAGGAGGGGGCACCCCGGGCAATCTGCCCCATTGACACGCCCTCATCTAGCACAGCTGGGAAGGCGACGTCCCCCTTTTCACAGGCGGAGAAACCAAGAGCAAGCCTGGCCCCTCCAGCTCCCACCGCTGGTAAATGCAGGACTGCAGCTTAAGGAAGGTCTCAGGTCAGTGCCTGTCCCTCTGTACCATGACCTGCCCCAGAACCAAGACGTGGGAGGAAAGACGGTGACCCTGGGCCACAAGCCGCCCACATGGACACATTAGCATCCTCACGCTCACATTCGCACCCCGGGGTAGAAGAGCAACACATAAACGAGAACCCATGGAGCCATCCCTGTGGAGCTGTGGCCCAAGTGTCCAGGTCCCATGGTCTTTTCTTTCAGGGTCGTAGGGTGGTCACACAGTCACCATCCATGCAGGCGTCTGCCACGTGCTCCACTGGGCCTAGATGCAGAGCCCACCCCTGTGTGCCCTGTGCTCCCATGCGGGAGGTGTTCATGGTCACGTGGGAGGTGCACGGAGGAGAGTGTGCTTGTGGGTCTGTGTGCACAAGTGTGTCTGCAAGCCGACTCCTGCCTGTGCTCCCGGGTGCAAAAGGTGCCCTGCAGACTTAGAGAGATGAAAACAACTTGGCTGCTCACTTTGGAGGGGTGGGGAGGTGCCACTCTACCGCTGGGCTCTGCCTGAGGGTGAAAGAAGTTCTGGATGGCCATTCCCCAATTCCATCCTGGCCCAGTGGCCTCAGGGGAGGGGAAAAGGGTAACTAGGCCCAGATGTTGCCATTCTGCAGGGAGAGGCTGCTCCCTCCAAAAAAGCTGGGGCAGGGGGTAGCCGATGACTCAGATAGCTGGGAGAGGGCAGAGGGGAGGCAGGGCCAGGGGCCAAAGTTCAAGGCCATGGCCCACCTTGAAGAGGCGGTAGGCATACATGTCATTCATGTCCACATTGACCATTCTGAGCAGGCTCTTCATCTCCTTGAAGCTCATCTTACTGTCCTGGTTGGAGTCTGCCCGGTGCAGATAGGAGTGGATCCAAGTATGGGTGCTCAGGAAATACCAGCAATAGGTGCCCCCTCCCCTGCCGCTGGCACCTGGGTCTGGGGGCTTCCCTGGTTAGGGGCTGCACTTTCCCCTTGGCCTGTGGACTCCCTGAGCACAGGAGCAATGGGACCGGGGCTCCCCTCCTAGTGGGAGTCCAGCCCAGGCCAGGACGTGTGTCCCCACGGTCAACTGCTACGGGCAGGGGCCATGCCTCCCCTCGGACTGGGGGCTGTCCCAGGACGGGGCCCTCCCTCCCAGCCCCGGCAGGATATTGGTCGAGCCGCTCGCGCTGGCTCATGGCGTCGAGGCGCGCACGCAGCTTGGCCAGGCCGCGCACCCAGCGCTGCGCCTCCTCGGCCGTGGGCGCCGCCAGGTCCAGGTTCTTGCGGCGGCCCTTGAAGGCGATGGTGAGGCAGCGCGCCGGCGCGAAGGCGGCCCCGAAGCGCCGCAGGCCCTCGGACTGGTGGCCCTCGCGGACGTCCTCGATGTGCTGCAGGAAGACTGCGGGGAGGGCGGGTCAGGGTGACCGCAGGGCCGCGACGTCTCCGGCGCTCCCCCGCCCGGCGCCCCCCGCCCGGCCGCTCACAGATGTGCTTGGAGGGCGCGCGCGGGATGCGCCGCTGGAACCACACGCTCAGGCCGTCCTCCTGCAGCCGGTACAGCCGCTCCTGCTGCCACGTGCGCGAGCGGATCTTGCGCAGCCGCGAGCCCCGCAGCATGGCGCGCACGTCCTCGTCCTCCGTCAGGCCTGCGGGCGGGAGTGTTAGGGACAGAAAAACCAGTGAGAAGTAATGGAAATCAGAAAAAAAGAACGGGAAAGCAGTTATAGAAAACCAATAAGGAGGAAATGGTTACAGAAAAATAAAAAGAGGTGGGAGGCTGAGGTGGGCGGATCATTTGAGCTCAGGAGTTCGAGACAAGCCTGAGCAAGGGCGAGACCCCCCGTCTCTACTAAAAATGGAAAATTAGCTGGACGACTAAAAAATATATAGAAAAAAATTAGCCGGACGTGGTGGCGCATGCCTGTAGTCCCAGCTACTCGGGAGGCTGAGGCAGGAGGATCGCTTGAGCCCAGGAGTTTGAGGTTGCTGTGAGCTAGGCTGATGCTAAGGCACTCTAGCCCAGGCAACAGAGTGAGACTCTGTCTCAAAGGAAAAGAAAAAAGAAAAAAGAAAACAAAAAGAGGGAATGGTTATTTCAGTCTTAAAGAATGGGGTAATTAGGCCATGAACACTGACAGCCAATCAGAGAACGGAGACGACACCGTGAACAGGTGATGGCACTTTGCCCACCGCACACGTCTTAGAAAGAACGACTGAAACATAGCCTTTCGGTCTTGTCCAAACATAGAAAGGAATCCAGTCCCCCAAACAGTGACGTATAGTTATGAATAATTATAACTAACCTTTACCTAAACTACTAGCATATAAAAGGAAAAACACAGAAGTAGACAGTGTCTTCTCCACTGGTGGAGACAGACCCATTCCCTTAGGAAATGTACTTTCGCTTTGCACCCTTAAACTTTCCTTACAATAACTTCTTCATGCAAACTTGCTGCGTGTCTGTCATCTCTCTCTGTCTCCAGGGCCAAGGCTTATGATTCTTCCAAGCCCAGAGCCCAAGAACTGGAGCAACACTTCAAAGTCCCGTTGTGGATAGGACCGTGACAGGAGGACAGGGCACTGGCCTGACCTTGCAGGCCATCCTGGGACCTGCTGCTCCCACCCCCCAGCCTCCCAAACCCAGGGCTTCACCTTGCAGTGAGCGTCCCGCCCCTTGCAGGCCTCCCTTCCTGTCCTTAGTGTGACAAGCCACCATCACTGGGTTCGGCTTTAGGCTTTGGGGCCCAGGGTGGGGGTGGGGGTGGGTGCCAGTAACAGGCTTTCCCTCTCCAGTTCTGAGCAGCGGTCCCTGCAGCCCTTCAGGCAGTGCCTGGGACTCAGGCCTCACTAAAGGTCACTCTTTCTGCCACCCTCCTCCATCATGGCCTCCAGCCTTCAAGCCCAGAATCTGCCACCAGCAGCCTTTTCCCTTGATGTGAAACTGTGGCCATCAGGAAAGCAGTCTCACTATCTAACCTAGATCTCTCTTGCTGCAACCCAATCACCTGGCTTCTGCTTTCCCAAAGACATGGGAGGACAACAGAGGCCACCTTGGCTCCAGGGTCACAGGCCAAAGACTCCAGGACCAGCCCTGCCTGGCTGATCTCCAGGTGTCCTCTTTGTGCCTTGGTGGGGCCCTGCTGAAAGGAAGGTCTTCCATGACATTTGGTGATCCCTCTTGCTAGGCCACTGCCACAACCCCTATGACCCTTCAGTCCACATGCTCTCTCCAGCCAGTGTCCACCTTCCTTAATAAAAGCAAATGCTCACAAAGCACCTCCTTCATGCAGGCCCTGCTCTTGTATTAACAGATGAGGAAACTGAGGCTCGGGGAAGCTTAAGTCACTTGCCAGAATTCCCTAGCAAGGAAGTGGTGGATGTAGGCAAAAAACCCTGGAGGTGGCGCTCTAGCACCTTGGCCCTGGACCCATGCGTTGCCCAGCTCTTCTGGTGCCTTTGTCTCCCTTCCTCTCACTCCCTGCTGCCACCCTGGGCAGTGGAGATAGGAGGAGACCACTTTAAATTCAGGGGCTGGGGAAGTCACTTTCCAGTTACATGGCCCTGGTGGCACTAACCCCTGAGTGCTCTCAGCCTCATGTTCTCCATCCATAAAATGGAGACCACGGTAATATCTGTTGCAAAATCCAAAATCCAGGGCTCTCTCCAGTGTGACCAACACTGATCCTTGAAGAGGTTCGCCCTCCCCTGGCCCTAACCCCTCGAACATGTGATGGCCAGCCCTGATGGTGCCACACCCTGCTCTGAAATGCCTCTGCAATAGTCACAGCTGAAGGTTTATGAGCCAGGGGACAATAGAAGAGGCAGGAACAGGCAAACTGGAGAGTGCATGCCCTTTGGAAGGAGGAGGACAGCCAGGAGGGGCTGAGAGCCCAGAGTTTCCAGAGAACTGGAATCTGGATCTGTATGTGAAGCCACCAGATTTTTTAATCTTGGCAACTAAATCGAATTTAAAAAAAACACCGCCACTGTGTGGGCCAAACACAACACATCAGTGGGCCTCTCTTCCTCCCTTTATTTTAACAGGCCCCCAACACTGGGTTTGGCTTTGCACTCACAAGGCTCCTGCTTGCCCAGCTGCAAACTCCGGCCTAAGGAATCAAGTCCAAATCCCTGGAACTCCCCTCTCACTCTCTTTTGGAGGCTTTGTAGGATCCTTCCCCCTGCTTCTCCTCCTCATATCCGAGTCCTTCAAGGACCAACTCTGATACCACCTCCTCCAGGAAGCCTTCCTTGATTTGTCCTCAAATGGGAGTTCTCCCTCTCTGACCACCAGCAGCACTTCTTAAAGAAAAAACAAAACCCACCTATAATGTAATTTCAGGGGATTTTAATAAAGCCGAGGGCAGAATGAGGTCTTATTTCTTCCCTACAGCTCACTCCAGCGCCAGGCTCACAGCTAGCGAGTATTGACGGGGTGGGGGCAGGTAGACGGGCAGATGGGGACTGAGTGCATTCTACCCCAGCCCTGCCCCATCTGTCCGAGTTCAAGGCAGAGGCCTATGGGCCAGGGTTTCTAAACCTAGCCGTGCATGGGAATCACCTGGGGGACGTTGCAAACCCCACTGCCCAGAGATTCTCGCCTAGCAGATGTGGGGTGGGGAGTGGGCTTCTCTTTTTTAAAAAACCCACCTTGTGACTTTGAGGGTGACCATGACTGAGAATCAGGGTCTCAGGGGCAGGAGGAGAAGCCTGCCCTCCTTAGTGGGTTATGGTCCCCTCTGGGGTCAGCATGTGGCTCTCTGGGTCAGTACCCCTTCGGTGCCCCCTGGTTGGGAAAGGGAAGTGGAACCCTCCTCTTTCCAAAGAGCTGGGTGTACAAGGCATGTGCCAGGCTAAGGGACTCAACAGATCCTCCCCTCTGCCACATCTTGGCAACCTCTGAATTCTCTCATCCTGAGAAATGACAGGGGGACAGAACAGTCAGGGGGAACCTGCAGTGCGACCATGGCTGGGCCCACCCCTCCCTCAGCCCTGGGAAAGGGGACTGCTCGTTGCCATGACAACCAGGCTCTGCAGCTGGGGCCACCTCCCCTAACCCAGCCAGTCCTCTGATGCCAAGCCCACGGTGGGGGTGGGGGTGGGGGGTGCTGGTGAATGACTAAGACGGGAAATGGAGGTGAGTCACTAGGGCCTGCTTTGTCCAGAGCCTTCCGCAAACAGGCCGTGGAAACAGGCAGCCTGAGCACCTGACTGGGCCCCCACCGGCGCAGGTTCCCACAATGAGGGGGCCCCTACTCCTGGCCCTTACCCCCAGCTCCCCAGGAATGTGCTGGGGGAAGGAGTGACATTCCAGGCTGTCTGCCCGACTGGCACTGGCCTCTGGATGACCCTACCTCCAGCCACACACCAAATGGCAAAGCCAAACAGAACAAGGGTGCAGTACCTGCTGGCCCAGGCGCTGAGTCCCTGGGTGGCTGCCCCTGTCCCTCCACTGCTGGTGCTTCTGAACCCTGAGGTGGTGAGGGGCCTGAGTGTTAACAGAGGTAAGGTGGGGAGAGCAGCTGGAGGGCCCCCGCTCCTGGCCCAGACACCCAGGAAACATTCATAGGACCTGCCAGTCCCAAACCCACAGGTGTTGCCTTGACCTCATTCCTACCTGCCCTGAGCAGGTGCACAAACCGCCCACCTCCTACTGTTTCCGTGGGTTTCCCATCTGTTCCGACCATCTCTGCCTTGGCCGGCAGCTATCAGGCCAGTGCCAGGCCACCTTCAGCAGAGTGGGTGGGAACCATCGTGAGATAACAGCAGTCAAAACGAGGGCGAACACAGCCAAAAGGAGGAAACAGCCCGAGTGTCCACCAACAGGGGAAGGGATAACAAAATGTGGTCTGTACACACAATGGAATAGTATTCAGCCACCAAAGAGTGAAATCTGATGGATGCTACAACGCAGACGGACCTTGGAAACATCATTAATTCAAAGAAGCCAACCCCAAAAGGACAAATACTATATGATTCCATTATTCGAGGTACACAGAGCAGACAATTCACAGAGACGCAAAGTAGATTGGAGGTGCCGGGGGGGGCACGGGGGGATGGGAAATCACTGCGTAATGGCTAGAGTTTCTGTTTGGGGTGATAAAAAAGTTTCGGAAATGGGTAACGGTGATGGTTGCACAACAGTGTGAATGTAATTAATGCCAGTGGTTGAAATGGCCAAATTTATGTTATATGTATTTTACCATAATTTTTAAAATGTAATAATGTAATATGCCAGAAGCCACTGTCAACTTTAAATGGATGGATTGTATGGTATGTGAATTGATACCTCCATAAAGCTGTGAAAGAGGCAGAGAGCAGCTAGCTGATTTGGCCCCAGCCGCCAGTCACAGAGCAGTGGAGCTGGAATGTGGTGGCGGTCGGGGGAGTCGGCCCCAGAGGGCTACGTATGGCCACAATGAGCAAAGGCACACGGAGCTCTCAGGCCAGGGCCTGGCCCGTAGTGGGTGCTTAATAAATGAGAATAAAGAAGGAAACTGAGGCAGGGCTCTGGGGAAGTGTGTCAGTGCCCCAGGAGGGAAGAGGCACCAGGTGATTCGATAGGTCTGTGCCTCGCAGCCCCATGGCCTCCACCAGCTGGGCCCATCTCCCGCCAGTTCAGTGTTGTCAGCTGGGCTTAGACACCTCCCCTGAGCCGCTTATCTCAGCCGCCAGAGAGGGGCCAGGAGTGGTGAGTGCCGGGCAGGCCCAGAGTCTCTCAACGTCCACCTTCAGCCTGGGTAGTCTGGGGGCTGTGGGGTCTGAGCAGCTCTGTCCGGGTGGCCAAGGCTGGGGGCATGAAACTCCTCATTGCGGAGCTGGAATGGGCCCCCAAATCCTACCCCTTTCACAGATGGGCCGCTGAGCTGAGAGAGGGCAAGCTGTGTGGGCGGAAAACCATGCAGGGTGCCCAAAGCCAGGATGGGCACAGGGGCTGTACAGGCGGCAGGCAGAGGCCAGAGCAGGCCAGCGGGGTGGGGTGGGGTTCTGTGGGGTCTCCAGGCATGTACACGCAGGGGCAGCACACAGACAGCAGGGTGCCAGGGTGTGTGCAGGGGGTGTACGTAGAGGGGGAGTGTGTACACAGGGGGGTGGGAGGAAGGTGGGTCAGCCAGGGGAGGAAGATCGGCAGGCGGGCTGTGTGTGAGAGCCAGTGCACACGGGAAGGGCACACAGAGCGCCAGCAGGAATGCCAGACATGCCGGGAACAGTGACAGCCTCGGGCCAAGGCCAAGGCGGGAGGAGGGAAAGAGTAGTTTCCAGGCGGCTGGGGCTGTGGGATGCTGGAAGAGGACAAACCATGGCCAGGGGTCCCAAACACCTGCCCACCCTAATCCTTTAGCCAGCAGGCAGCCTCAGCACCTCAGGCACAAGCATGTCCCCCATGTCCCAGCTGGCTGCCACACCCAGGGCTGGAGCCTGGCGGGGCTCAGCGCCAGAGTCCATAACATTCCTTGGAGAGTCAACAAAGTCAGGAAAGGCAGGCGGTTCTTCCCCTGGCCCTGGGCCGGATGCAGAGATGAAGGTGGCTGCACCCTTCCCTGCAGGGCCAGAACAGGCATGAAGCCTGGTTGGGGGCAGAAGCCAGGGTGAGGGAAGCTGGAGAGGCTTCCCCAGGGCCACAAGGCCTGACAGAGCCAGCACCCCAGCCCTGACTGGCATGCCCCTGCTTAGCCTGGAGGGCTGCCCACCCCTCCACACCACCCAGGCCAGGCACCTGCCAGGGCTGAGGGCCCCTCTAAAGACCCCACCTGCCAAACCCACCCACAGCAGCCCCACTCACCCTGCAGGAGGCAGCCCGGGCAGGCCATCGGGAGAGCCCTCTTGCCCAGGGGCACTTGGTGGTGTGTGCAGGCCGTGGAGGGACAGGACCAGGATTTTGCCTACTCAGGCCTCTGCCCGCTGGGAGGATTAGGGGCAGGGGTGGAGCATGGGGCACAGGCGTGGATGGGGCTCTGGGGAGGTAGGGTTGCCAGAAAAAAATTCAGGACACCAGTTCAATGTGAGTATCAGATAAACAAAAAATAATTTTTAGTGTAAGTATGTCCCACGTTATTTATTGTTTATCTGAAATTCAAACTTAACTGGGTGTCCTGTATTTCATTTAGCAATCCTATGAGGACACCCCTGGAGCTGGCAAGGCCGTGGGGGAGAGAGGAGTAGCAGGCCCTCCCTAGGTACAAGCTTCTCTTTCATTCTTTGTGCTCTGAGCACGAACTCTGGGCCACACTGCCTGGGTTTAAATCTTCTCTCAGCTACTTCCTGGCTTTGAACTCTGAGCAGGTTACCAAATGCCTCTCAGTCTCAGTTTCCTCGATTGTAAAAGGAGGCTAATGGTACCTACCTCCTATTATTGTGAGCATTAAGTGAGATGTTATGTGACAAGTGCCTGGAACAGTGTTATAAAGGTGTTAATTAGCATTCATTAGTCTATCATTGAAGATTGGGCTTGACACCTGCCAATGGTGTGGCCTTATGCAGTGACTTCTCCCCTCTACCTTGAGTTTCTCATCAGTAAGTGACCTAAGGTGAGGACAGCACCTTCCCCACAGGGACATCCGAGGATTAAGCAGATCAGGCCTGTTGCAAGCTCAGCACAGCGCCCGGTGCGAGGCGGGTGATCCCTGGGCTCTAGATCTCTTCTCTCTTCAACTATTCCCTGCCAGGCCAGCAGCCCAGCCCAGGAACAGGGGACTAAAAGGGCACAAACAACTCCCACTCAACACTCAACGTGGGCTGGGGGGTTCCTTCCTCCCCCTCCCTCATCTGGTTCTCCCTGGTATGGCCCTGAAGGCCTTCTCTTTTCCTTGGGCCCCTCTGAGCCACTCCTTGCCCTAGTCTCTTGACCTGATTCGATATAAAATCTGTTATCTGCTAGCCTAAGGGGTGTGGCGATGGCAGTGGCAGGGTGTGGCGGTGAGGGGCAGTGGCTCTGGGGTTAGTGGAAGCTACCTGGTGATGGGCCTAGGCTTTGGCCCTGATGGCCTGAGGGGTGGGGCCCCAGGGTTGGGTTTCGTCTCCACCCTGTCCCTGGGCTCCCTGTAGCCTCTGCAGTCACTCAACAGGATGGGGCAGTGGTGGGGAGGGAGGGTGGCTGAGATGACATCCTGATACCCACATAGTTCCCCACAGTGTCATCCTGATGAGGTGCCCAGAGCTCCCATGCAGCCTTACTCAGCTGACAGGTGCTGCATCCTGGGGTCAGCCATAATAATTATTTGTCTACACATGTCTCTGCCCACTAAACTGTGCACTCCCCGAGGGCAAGGCTGTGTGATATGCAGCTCTGTAGCCCAGCCCCAGCACAGCGGCCTGGCCCGCTGATGGTGCTCAGCAAACATGTGTGGAATGAAGGGGCCGGCTGGGCTCAGCAGCTCACCTCTGCCCACCCACGGCATCCAGGGGCCCTGAGGGAGCCGACTCCCTGGGCTACCTGGCCACGGCCCCCTCCAGTCCCCAAACCACACTGCTTCTTAGCCCAAGAATGGCACCACCCCCCACCCAGAGATACCTTTCAGATCGCCGATCATGGAGTCCAACCCAGCCTACCACCTGGGGGTTCTGGAGACCATCTCTGGCGCCCCTGCCCAAGTCTGAGCCCTGCCACCCCTACCCAACTGATTCCCCAGCCCCCCTCCTTGAGTCTCCCTGTTTCCTCCCTGCCTCCACCCCACCCTCCGCTCTACACAACTCACTTTGCCTGAGCCCTTTCTGGGGTTCCTGCTGCCCTCTAGACAAGTCCACAACTCTGCAAGGAGGGGCCTGGAGGACCCGGCCCCCACCACCCTCTCCCCTTCACTGCTCCAGTCTGGGGAGCAGCCAGGGCCCTCACTGACTCCCCAGCATCTCACATACCCCTCCTTCCGCAGTCTTGTCCCTCCGATTCATGGTCTGGTCTCCCTGCCGGTGCCTCAGATCTCCCAGGGCAGGACCCCGGGGGCAGAGCACACTACAGGCCCTGCAGAAATGTTTGTGGAATGCACACACGCAGAGACGTGGCTCATGTCTCAGTAAGCTTGTGCCAGGCACGGTGCTCAGAGCACAGCACCAATAAATGCAGGTCAAGTGAGTGAGAGGAGGGGCAGCGCCAAGGAGAAGGCAAGACTGGCAGTCAGGACCCCCGAATTCTGCCCCCAGATTCACATGGGTTTCCCAGTCAGCCTTGCCCTTCTGTTCTGGGTCATTAACTATTCTACCAACAGCAGCTCCAATACAGCACTTAGGCTGTACGGTCCTCTCCGTGTCACAGTACTCTCACACGCATGCTCACAAGTCCTATTCTGCCCCGACCCTGAGAGGGTACCAGCGGCCAGGTCATGGGGCATGGCCTGGGGACAAATCAGACTTTGCTTTTGATTAGCTGTGTGATCATAGACAAATTCCTTGACGTCTCTGAGTCAGTTTCCTCATCTGAAATGGGGCTTTACCCACCTACGTCTCAGAGAGGTGAAGAGGATTACATGACACCAGGTATGTAAATCACCTGGTGCCGGCCTGTCTCTGAGACATGCTTCTTCATAAGCCACAGTTACTTCCTTCTCATCTAGTGACTTCCCCCAAGCCTGAGATGGGACCCTTGACCTCCTGACTCCCGGGACACTGTTCTCACTAGCTGCTGCTGCCCCTGCAGCAGGGATGGAAGGCTGGCTTGGGAGGCCAGCCTCTTCCACAGAGGCCAGCTGCAAACAACTGTCATCCCTCCTAAGGGCCGCCAAGTCCCCAGGATGTTCCGGAGCTCCCGCAGACCCTAGAAGGTGCTGGGCAGGCGGGTGAGGGGCACCCCAAACCTTTATCTCCACTCCACTCTCCCTGCCCTTAGAGACCCCAATCCGCGCCCTCACCCAAATTCGCACTTCACGCCCCGCGGGCGCCTCCTGGTGGGAAAAAAAGAACATCCTAGGCGCCCGGCTCGGCCTGGGGATCTCGGGTGACCCCAGGTGTGACCCCTGGCTGGATGGCTGGACAGTGGTGGCACTCCGCCCGTCGCCACTGCCTCCCCAAGTCTATGCAGCCTGGGAAGTCCAGAACGGCTCCCCGGAGCACCCTGTCCTTCCAGGCTGCGCCCCTGGGGACAATTCCCGCCCACCCCGAGGCCCCCTGCCGGACACTGACCCATCTTCTTCAGCGCCCGCAGCCCGGGCCTCTTGGTCCCGCCTTCCGAGGACGCCGGCGAGTGCGGGAGCGCGGCCGGTGCTGCGACTTGGGCCGACACCGGGGGCTCCTCAGGCCGGCGGCGACATCTCCTCCAGCGGCCGCACAGCATGGTTCGGTGGGGCGGGGGCCGGGGCCGGGCCCAGGGTCAGCGCGCGAGGACAGGGCAGCGGGGACGCCGCTCCGGCCCGGCCCCGGCTCCGTGCGCGGTCCCGAGCAAAGAAACTTAGCGGCGCCGGGAGCGAGTCGGAGAAGAAGGAGCCGGGAGGAGGGAAAGAGGGAGGGACGAGGTTCAGGGAGGGAGGGGGCGGGGCGAGGACTGCGCGGGGGTGGCGCGAGGCGGCGGCCGGGACCCCAGGCCCGGGAACGTGAGTACCCCGAGTCACTGCGTTCGCCCCTGCTCGCGAGTCCGCCTCCCCATTGTCCGAGCGATCCTCGGATCTCGGCCCCATGGGTGGGCAGAGCCCTCAGTCTGGGGGGTGGGCGGACCGGGCACCGGATGGGGCGAGGGCTGCCCTCTGGCACAGTCACCCTCTCCCCTTCCGGGACCCTGGCTCAGTGGGGACGCAGGACCCCACTCCACCCTCCGCGTGCGCGTCCCGCCAGCGGGCCTCAGCAGGGAGCCAGACTGGGGACGGGAGTGCAGGGCCGCTAGTCCTGGGCTAAGGGTCCCCAGGCCCGGAAAGCCCACAGAACCCCGGGAGCTGAGGCGCGGCCCGTCAGCGCGAGCCCGAAGGGCCGGGCGCGGCGGCTGGGGGGCGGGGGGCTCTGGCAGTGATGTCATAGGATCTGCACCCCCGCGCGGGGCCAGTTGCCGCCCCCTCAGACTCCTACAGTCTTGAAGCTGACTGGTCTGGACAGCGTGAGGCGGCTCGGAGTCTAGAGTTCCCGTCAGCTGGTTCTGGGGCTCTCGAGGCTCGGACAGGTTGGAACCCCAGCCCGGCGCTCGATGATCCCGGGACAGCCGCCGCCCGCGTTATAGCTGTCGGTGACGTCACCCCAAGGGTGGGCGTCCGCTTGCGGGTTCTGGTGGCCGTGTCAGGTGTCACCTACTGTTTGTATGAAACCACCGGAGTACGGGCGCGAAGGATGGGATGTCCAGGTGACAGCGTTGCCGCGGCAGGTGCCCCGAGTCGGGCGGAGAGCTGGCCGCACACCGCCACTCGGTGGCCGCCAACCGCGTGGCATCCCGCAGAGAATGCCTCTTCCCCAAGACTTAGATTTGCCACCTAACTTGCCCCGCTCTACCCCATTCTCAGATATCCCCTACCCAGAGATTCCACATTCTGGCTTGGGTCCCCACCCCGCTCTGGGGTCCTGAAATTTCTTCCTGAATGTCAAGTCTCTGCCTTTGTACTTTTGATCCTGCCATATTTTCCTCCAAGGATAATCTTCCTCATTTTTCTCCTGGCTTTTTTTTTTTTTTTTGTAAACAAGTTTTATTTATTTATTTTCGAGACAGGGTCTCGCTCTGTCGGCCAGGCGACAGTGCCGTGGCGTCAGCCTAGCTCACAGCAACCTCAAACTCCTGGGCTCAAGCGATTCTCCTGCTTCAGCCTCGAGTAGCTGGGACTACAGGCACACGCCACCACGCCCCGCTAATTTTTTCTATTTTTGTGGAGACGGGCGTCTTGCTCTTGCTCAAGGCTGGTCTCCAATTCCTGGCGTCAAGTGATCCTCCCGCCTCGGCCTCCCGAAGTCTAGGATTACAGGCGTGAGACACCGCGCCTGGTCTATTTTTTACAGTTTTTTAATTATAATAAATATATATATATGCATAGTTTCCTCACAGCAGGGAGGAGAGGCGAGGGGCTCACAAACAGAAGGAAGAGGGGTCCCATTCGCCATGAATGTCCGTCCTTCGTCTGGGGCAGCTGAGGAGAACGTGAGGTCATCATATCAATCGTGCCCTTTATTTTTCATTAATATGGATCCATAATAATTGTACATATTTATAGCGTACATGAGATGTTTTGATACAAGTATACGAAGTGTAATGATAATTGGGGTATCCATCACCTCAAGTATTTACTTCTTTGTGTTAGGAACGTTCTAATTCCACTCTTTTAGTTATTTAAAAATATACAATATATTATCATTCACTATAGACGCCCTATTGTGCTACCGGATGCTAGATCCTACTCCTTATACCTAACTGTATTTTTGTACCCCATAACCACCCCTCTTTACCCCCTCTACTACCGTTTCCGGCCTCAGGTAAACATCATTCTACTATCTCCATCGGGCTTACTCTTAAAGCTTCCAAAGCTCAGCTGTGATGTCCCTCCTTCAGAACGCCTGACCCCAGGACATGACTTTTTTTATCCCCAGCGCCTAAGCGTCAGAAGAGCCAGGTGGGTGTCTCGAACCTGCCAGGCCTGGGCTCAGCGACAGAAGCGAATTTCCACCAGGGGGCGCGAGGACTCCGCGACCTTTCACTATGTCCACCAAGGGGCGCTGCCGCCCGCCTCGGCACTCCAGAGCTGGGAAATCCGACTCCGGGATTAGCCCCGCCTGATTGGGAGAGGCACTGCAAAACTATTTGCATAATCTTGAAAGGGAAGCGCTGAGTGGGTGAGGTGTAGACGCCGAATGTAAAACAGGCTCTTTCATTGGCTTAAATTCCTCCTCTCGTTCTGCGGCCCTATCCCGGCCATACTGGACCCCGAGGTCAGTTGGAAGCTGCCGGTTAGTGGCGAGAGAGGACCCAGGTGTCTGGACAGTGGACGCGCGGCGAGGTGAGGGCCGGGCCGGGGTGCTGGGAGCCAGGTTGCCAGACTGTTTACTTCGTCCTGACTCCGCCTCGTTTGCTCATTGGCCTGTCCAGGAGTTGGAGATGTGCACCTAGAGAGGCGCATCTGGGTACACATCCGGCACAGCAACCCTTGCCACCTGCCTCTCTACCCACCCACCAAGGTCCTTGCTACCCTGGCGCCACCACGCTGCCTTGAGGTAGGGAAAGGAGTTTCCTTAGCTGCAACTTCTGACCTCCCGGGGTATCTCTCAGGCCTCTAAAGAGCTCAGCTTGCCCCTCTGGAAAATGGGTCCGTGGCTTACCGTGCCTGGTGGATCCTGGAGGGCTGCCCACACGGAGGCTCGTTCTTACAGAGTCGCTCAAGAGTGGGGCCCCAGGGCTTGGATCAGCATGGGCACCGAGAACGAAAGCCCAGAGCCGGACTGCCAGACCCAGTTCCAGGCTGCAGTCAGCGTCATTCAGAACCTACCTAAGAACGGTGAGGCTGCGGGGACCCGCATTTTGGGATTCAGGACGGCTGGGGTCTGACTCTGAAGGGGAAACTACCCTCGTCCCTAGAGATTTTGCTGACAAGTCCCTGCCTGGTCTGTCCTGGGGGTCCCTTCTGCTTCCGGCCCCTGTCCAGATGCCATGGGTGGGACCCCCCTCCCCATCTCTGCTCTCTCCAAGGGTAGTTCTCCCCTCACCTCCGTCCTCTTGGAGCTGGGACTGATGCTCTGCCCTCCACTTCCCAACCCTCTGCCCAGGCACTTACCGTCCCTCCTATGAAGAGATGCTGCGATTCTACAGCTACTACAAGCAGGCTACCATGGGGCCCTGCCTGGTCCCCCGGCCTGGATTTTGGGACCCCATCGGACGATATAAGTGGTGAGCTCCTCACTGGCTGGGCAAACAAGCCTCAGTTGTCAACCAGCCCTCTCACAGCCCTCTGCCCCCAGGGATGCCTGGAACAGCCTGGGCAAGATGAGCAGGGAGGAGGCCATGTCCGCCTACATCACTGAGATGAAGCTGGTGGCACAGAAGGTAGGGAGGGGCTATGAGTCCTCTGTCCCCAAGCTCCCAGCCAGGTGGCCTGCCCTCACCCTTCCAGTTCTCACCCCCATTGTGTTTTCTATACATTGACACCCCTGTGGGAATCACCACCTTCACGTTGCTTCCACCCAACCCTGCCTGTCTCTGGTCCCTGATTGGGCACAGAGTGGAGGTGTAAGGGTGGAGGGGAACAGGAGGGCCAGCCCCTCCCCCTATAGAAGCCCTCCCCAACAGGTGATCGACACAGTGCCCCTGGGCGAGGTGGCAGAAGACATGTTTGGTTACTTCGAGCCCCTGTACCAGGTGATCCCTGACATGCCAAGGCCCCCAGAGACCTTCCTGAAAAGGGTCACAGGTTAGACCCCCAGAATGGGAGCGCCACATGTGCTGAGTGAACTAACTCAGGTCTAGGCTGAGGGGACTGCTCAGTTGGTGGGGGGGTTGCCTGGTGGAGGGGGGAGAGGGCTCCAGGTAATGTCCCTGTAAGGACCCCGGCCAGTGCCCTGATGGGGTGAGTCTCAGGTAGTGTCCACAGCCAGTGGGAGTAGGGACTTGATGTCACTGGGAGGTGCCAGACTCTTCCCAGCCCCACCTCTGGGTTCTGTGTCTTGGCAGGTTGCAAAAGGCAGGTACTGAATGGAGATGTCGGGGCTGTTCGAGAGCCTCCCTGCCTCCCCAAGGAACAAGTACCTCCAAGCCCAGGTTAGTGCTCGGGCAGGAGGGACAGAGGACCAAATGCAGGAGGGGCGGAGGGGAGAAGGCTGGATGCCACACTGTGCCCTTCATGCCTCATGCCCACAGACACTGAGACCTCCCGTGTTCCTGAAGGTGGGGGGGTTAGGATGGGGGGAGTTGTGACAGGTTCTGTGATTCCTGTTCCAGGCCCTCACTGCTGGGGCCCACCTGTGCATCCTGTGGCAGTAACTTTAGTGTCTCCTGCACAGTGCACACCCCACCTCTCCCTCCACATCCTCCCTCTGGGCAATAACCCTGCCTACCCCCTCCCCAGAGTCCCAGCCACCCAGGGACCTGGACTCTGAGGTTTTCTGTGATTCCCTGGAGCAGCTGGAGCCTGAGCTGGTGAGACCACCCCCTGTTCTCTCCCCTTCCTCACCCTACTGTGCCCCGCTTGCTCCTGCTCCCACCTTCAGACTTCTGACTGTTCTCTGCAGGTTTGGGCAGAACAGAGGGGAGCCCCTGGAGGAGAGCCTGACACCAGGAACAGCCCAGTGCCCCCTGCACAGAAGGGTGAGCTCCTGCCCGACCCTTCACCCCCTCCTGCCCTTCCCTGGGCTGCCCTCTTCGGGCAGAGGGGAAAGTCTAGTGCTGGGCACTGAGGAGAGCAACCTCTGTCCAGGAAGGGTTGCCAGATACCTACCTGGATGGGCAAAGTCCCTGCCCTGCCTCCTCTCCCTGAGGGCCACCCAGGAGTCTGCACCCCATGCAGGTGCTGAGTAAGGGCAGCTGGGATGAGAGTCCTATCCAGCTCTCTCCCCCACAGCCGCGTGGCTTTGGGAAGTCATTCTCTCTCCCCGGGCCTCCCATTCAGGAATCAAATGACAACAGTGAGTTGTGCCCTCTTCCCTTCTAGAACTTCCTGTGTGCCAAGTCCCATAGGGTCACTTTCATAAATATTACCTCCTTCATTCCTCCAAGCAAACAGCCCTGTGAGAGAAGTGACATCTTCCCTTAATTTTAAATGAGGCTCAGGGAAGTTAATGACTTGGCTAAAGTCACACAGATAATAAGTGGCAGTGCTGGGATTCAAACCCCCAACAGCCCATTATTCAGCCACGTGGATGGAATTTGCAAGAGTCACACTTGGTGCAAGGACCGTGTTCTACTCCCACCCTTCCCTGGACCCGCCACAGCCTGCCCTCACCCAGCCAGTAGCTAAATTGCCTCCTGAGTCCCCTTCCCTGTGTGCCTGCGCTCCACAGAAGGGTTGGGAGGCAGCCTGCTGGGCCCCCAGGAATTGGACACGTGGCTGGTGGGGACAGTTCGGGCACTGCAGGAGAGCATGCGGGATGTACAGAGGAGACTGCAGAGCTTGGAGAGCATACCCCGGCCCCCTAAGCAGGTGAGTCCCCCCTTGCTCTGGGGCAAGATTGGGGCAGAATTCTGAGTGTCTCTATTCTGGGCTCCTCATCCAGCACTTAGGTCTTTGTTCTCGGGCCTCCACCTGTCTACATCTCTGTCCAGAGAATGGCGTGGCTCACGTTGCAGGCAGGGAGGTTGGGGGCATGGAAGGCAGGGCAGGAAGGGCCCATTCCTGCTCTTATGTCCCTCTGCCTGGAGAGAAACCGAGCCTGGGGACTAATCCCAGGAGTTGGAAGTGCCATGATGTGTCGGCTCTTTGCATGGGTGTGGGGTCACTGTTGCCCCTCAGTAAAGACTTCTGTTCACAGGTTTAGGGTTTGCCTCCAAACGGTTCAGCCATTGCATGACCACCGCCCGCCCCCCCCCATCCTGCTTGCTCCATACACGGGGCTCCTGGGCGACTACAAAATAAATAACAGCTGCCATTCCTAGAGCCCCAGCTGTGCGCCAAACACTTAACTTGCATTCTTTCATTCAATCCATACAATGATCCTATCAGATAGATTTTCTTTTCATCTCCCCTTTCATCTCAGGCTCTGAGAGGTTGAGTAATTTGCCTGAGGGCAACACAGCCTGGGAGAACCTCACTGAGCTGCCTTGAGAATTAGATCACACAGTGCCCGGCACAATATTATTATTATTATTATTAACATTAAGTGATGGAGCTGGGAGTGGACCCTGGTCTATCTCCCCCCACAGCTGGTACCCACCATTAACTCTGAGTGGGTCTGTTCTTGAGAAGCTGGGGGTGGTGGGGGCAGGAGAGGGCTGAGTTGCCTGATGTGGGGGATCTCTGGGGTGACCCCTAATCCCTCAGCACAGTGTGTGTCAGCTGTGGGGGCAAGGATTTCCTCAGATCCGCAGTGGCTAACTTTTCAACACTGCCCTTCCCCCATGACAGGGCTTGCTTTCTTTTTCTTTTTTTTTTTTTTTTTTTTTTTTATCTTTTACTAATTTTAAAAGCTGAAAAATTTAAAGTAGATTATAGACATCATGATGTTCCACCCCGAAGTACTTGGGTTCACGTCTCTCAAACTAAGAACATTCTGCCACCTAGCCCAAACAACATTTTATCACACACAATCATTAATTCCTTAATATCATCAAATACCCAATCCAAATTCAGAAATCCCCTGTTATCCTGAAACTGCCTGTTCCAGCTGCTCTGTTTGTCTGGTCTAGGACCACACACTGCATCTGCTGCCTCTGGCCGTTGAAGTCTCCATGAATGGAGACCAGTCCTTTTCCTTGCTGTTGACCTGCTGACCTGACCAGGCCAGTGTCCTATGGAATGTTCCACCTTTTCGGTCTGGTCACGGCCTCATCGTTAGTTCCTTTACACTTTATTCCCTGTGAACTGGAGGTTAGAGCTAAGGACTAGATTAGAATCAAATTAAACATTTTGGACCAGATTACATCAGGGGTGATGTTCTACACATCAGGGGACACATGATATCCGAATGTCCCACCTTTAGTGATTCTAGCATGGACTGCTGGCACAGATGGTGTGGCAGTCTGATCCCACCATCGTAAAGTTGTGTTTTCCTCCTGCAGCCAGGGAATATCCAGTTCCCCATCAACTCCATTTGCCACACAGTGTTTGACAACAATTGATAATCCTTGCCCGAATAATTTATTTAGTGATTGCAAAAAAAGTTGACTTTTAAATGCTATTATTCCTTTAATATCTATTAGCTATCATTTTTCCGTAGTGTTTCCCTGATCATCTTGGGTTTCCCTGAAATACAGTGCTCTTTTTCTTTAATTATCTATTTTCAAAGTAAGGAATTGATTTAAAATCTACCTCAATGGTGACAAATTTCCAGGGGTTTTTTTGGTTTGTTTTTTTTTTTGAGACAGAGTCTCGCTCTGTTGCCTGGGCTAGCATGCCATGGTGTCAGCCTAATTCACAGCAACCTCAAACTCCTGGGCTCAAGGGATCCTCCTGCCTCAGCCTCCCAAGTAGCTGGGACTACAGGCACACCACCACACCAGGCTAATTTTTCTATTTTTAGCAGAGATCGGGTCTCACTCTAGCTCAGGCTGGTCTTGAACTCCCGGGCTCAAGCGATCCTCCTGCCTCAGCCTCCCAGAGTGCTAGGATTACAGGCGTGAGCCACGGTGCCCGGCCTGGTTTTCTTTTTTTGAGTATCATTATGGACTCATGGATTTTACAGATTCCAGTCAACTGCAATCATTCTTTTTGATGCTCAGACTGTCACGACTTTGGCCAGTGGGGACCCTTTCAAGCTGGGTCCTATGTTCTTATAACGTGACCCTAATAATCTTCAAAAGTGACCTTGCTTTCTCGTACAGGGTGTCCTACACCCACCCCTACCTTCCCTGCCCCAGACCTAGAATCAGCCACTTCTTCAAGGAGCCCTGGCTCCTTTTAGTAGAGAATGGTATTTAGAAACCAAATTCTGAGGGTCCTCATTTGAAATATGTGGCACATCCTTCACAATATAGGGTCTTCAAGTCATACCAACAGGGTCACTACTTTGTGGCCCAGAGGAGACAGCCTGGAAGCCCCTCCTTCTGCCCAGCAGCCCCTCCCCCACCCTCCAGTGTGGCTCCTTGGATTGCCCTGGGGAGGAAGATGTGGGAGGGAGCGGAGTTCAACCTGTCAGGGACACACTGGGGCCTCTCCCTGGTGCAGACTTGGGGGCTGTCTCCCACTGAGTGAGAGCAGGTTCCTAAGGAGGGCTGTGCTGAGGCCTGGGGTGGCCTCTGACTCCCTCCCTCTTGACAGCAGAGGCCACGGCCCAGTGCTCGGCCTTGGCCCCTCAGGCTCTCGGGTCCCACGCTGCTCTTCCTCCTCCTGTGGCCCTTCGTCGTCCAGTGGCTCTTTTGGACTCGGAAGAGGTGACTCTCGGTGAAGGGGTCTCTACAGCCGACGGAGGAGGCTGGGAGCCTCAGTCTTGCTGGGCCAGGGTTTCGGAAACCAGCATTAAGAATCCCCCTCCCACCGATGTCTGTCTGGGAACCCCCTTCCCTAATGGGGGTGCCAGATAAGATCCCGCCCTTCCCTGCTGTTTCACAAGGACGCTCCCTCCCCTCCCCCAGCCACCCGGGCTCTCCCGGAGGCGGCAGCGTGGGGCACATCCCCGGTTCTGGGTTGGCCTTGACGCGGGGGCGGGGCTGCGTGGTCTCAGCCCTTGCCCTCCCCAGCCGCCGGGTCACCTGACTTTCTTCCCACCCTAGCTTCTCCCCGAGGAGGTTCAGTTCTTGGGCAAGTTGGGACTTGGGCCGGGGCCTGGAAGGCTGATTGGCTGGTAGGCGCAGGAGGGAGGCCAGGAGGCCAGGAGGCCGGGAGGCGTTGGGAGGAGAGAGCAGGCCCCGCGGGAGCGGGGTGAGCACCGCTTTGCTCCCCTCTCTCCCTGGCGGCCCCCGCCCCCGACACACTCAGGACGTCTTCACCGAAGATTCACTTACAAATGAATGTTTCACTAAATAAAATAAAATCATTTTCTGCCGTCTGGGCCCCCACGGAGGGAGCGGGAAGCGGAGTCCGGGCGCGCGAGGCACAAGCCCCTTTCCTGCGCCCTCCCCCAAAGCTTCCGTGGACGCCACGAAAGGCCAGCGGTTGGCGTTTTTGAATGAGGAATATTTTCCCTCCTCCCGGGCAAGTGAAAGGAAAGGAGGCCTCGGTCTGCAGGGGTAAGGGAGGGGGACCAAGGGCTCCCGAGCAGAGGTGGGAGGCTGTTGGAGGGCTGAAGGTGCGGGCCTGCCGTCCCGCCCCGTCGGGGTCCCGGGGTCCGGGCGAGTTGCGCTTTGGGAGAGCTCGGAGGGGCCGGGGCGTTGGTTCGGCCCCCGCCCGAAGGGGAGGGCGGCTGCTCCTGCTCCGCGCCCTGGGCGTAGGGTTGGGGTCCCGGAAGTGTCGGCTGCCCCCTCAGCTGCTTGTTCCTAGTGTTCCCCACGCATTAGCTCGGCGCTCAGGCCTCCCCAGGGAGCTTTCTGGAAGACCAAGGCCCAGCGGGAGCCTCGTGTTCCTCCCGCCCTGAGTGGGGGGCAGGCCCCCCCGCGGCTGGTAGCCCCCATAGAGGTGGGCTGATCGCCCGCATGTGCACAGACCTCTGGGTGGCGCCCGCCCCTTAGCTTTCGAACTTATTCTCACCTGCAGCAGCCTAGGTCTCCCTCTGGCCAGTGCCAGCCCTGTCGTCCACCTTGGGCCACCCTGGCTCCAGACACTCTGAGTGCCTCCTGGTGCCTGGCGCCAGGCTTCCCACTCGCAAGGGCCCCAGCAGCCTCAAGATCCCCGCAACTGCCACCACTTGACCCCAGGACCTTCCAGCCCCTGGGTAAGAAAGGCAGTTCTGAAGGCCACTGGCTGGAGACCCTTAAACTTTTGAGCTACCACCGTCAGCCCCTGGCCGTGACCACTGCCCCCACTGGAGGTCACCATCACTCTTTAGTTATCAGTTCTCTCAAGGCAGGGAAGGCATAGACACAACAAGGACCCCGCTGATCCACAGGGCCTAGCCTAGGAGTCACAAGCAGGGAGGCTGGATAAACCTCTTGTAATAAGGATGGACAACAGCAGGGTAGGGGGAGAGGGACCACACCAATGCTGGGACTGAGGCATGGGGCTGAGGGCCGAAGCCAGCTCTACCACTTGCAGAGCAGCTGTATGAACTTGGTTAAAATTCTTAACTGCTCTGAGCCTGGGTTGCCTTGTTTGTGACACAAGGATGATCTCTTCATCATAAGGCAGTCCTGGGGTTTAACAACCATCACAGCCGTACGTGGTGGCACACTTGTGTGATCCCAGCTATTCAGGAGGCTGAGGCAGGAGGATCCCTTTAGCCCAGGAGTTTGAGGCTGCAGTGAATTATGATTGGGCCATTGCACTCCAGCCTAGGTGATAGAGCAAGACCCTGTCTTTAAAAAACCAAACACAAAAGCAAAACCAACTAATGATGGGGCATGTAAAATGCCTGGCAAAGGGTTAGAACTCAGCTAATATTAAGGTTTGCCCAGCCCCGTTGTTTGATAGAATTCTAGAATTCCACAACGTATCAGTTTGGCCAACCCCTCCCCCAGTATGACAAATGAGACCATACAGCTGAGCCCTGTTCAGTAAACCATGGCTGGGTTCAGCTGTACCTTCCAAATCCCTTGACTTGGGATCCTCTGGAGTCTGAAAATGCAGTTAACTATTTGGAGGTCTCTGTCCCAAGTTCTCTGCAAAAATCCTTTTTCCTCAGGGAGCACCCAGTGTGAGGGGCAGTTCAGCTCTCAGGGAGCCTCCTAAGGGATGGATGAAGCCCACAGAGGAAGGCCTCTCAGGTGGATCTGAATCCTTGAAGCCCAAGGGAAATGGGCTAGGACGATCAATTTCAGAACACCTGGCTGGGGCCCAGAGGCCAGTGTGTGTACCTCTCCCACTGGAGATTGGAGGTGTGGCCACCACTGCCCCCACATACCCCACACTGCCCAGAGGCACCGCTGAATTCCCAGACTAATCTTTTCTTTGGACATGATGCTTGCTCTTTGTAAAATGCCCTTCTGCATGCCACTTTCCCAGAAAAGTCTTCATCCTTCAGAGCCAGTCAGGAAGTCAATTCCTCCATGACACCTGTCCTCAATTTCCAACTCCCCAGCAGCTTGGCTCTCAAGCTCCCACAGGGATTCTCCTCACTTGCCATTTTGGCTCCAGGTGGTTTGATGGCCTCTCCACACAGTCCAGGAGCAACCTGAAGGCAAGGATGCCATTTAATTCATCTTTGTGCCCTCCTAGCAAATGTTAGCCAAACAAAGTAATGCAGGTTGAATTAGATTGACGCAGTTGGGAATGAGAAGGAACTAAATACTGAGTTCTTGAAAAAAGGGACGATTTAGTGTTTGTGACAGAAAGAAAAACCACCACTTAGTCGCCATGTGACCTTGCACAAGTCACTTAATTTCTGCAGTCTTGTAGTTTTCTTTTTGAGACAAAGTCTCCTCTGTTGCCTGGGCTAGAGTGCAGCCTAGCTTACAGCAACCTCAAACTCCTGGGCTCAAGCGATCCTCCTGCCTCAGCCTCCCAAGTAGCTGGAACTACAGGCGTGTGCCACCACGCCCGGCTAATTTTTCTATTTTTAGTAGAGACGGGGTCTCACTATTGCTCAGGCTGGTCTTGAATTCCTGACCTCAAGCGATCCTCTTGCTGCGGCCTCCCAGAGTGCTGGGATTACAGGCGTGAGCCACTGTACCCGGCCATGGAGATTTCTTATGTCTGAAATGGAGACAATAATTTCTACTCTGGCTAACTCACAGGGCCATGGAAGGGTCAAACGGTTCTGTATGTGAAAGAAAGTTATGGAGTGCAAATTGGTTGGAATGTAAGCGATTGCTGTCAAGGAAGAAATAACAATGGGTCACGTGAGAGAAAGAAGTGGAAATGACGCCATGATTTTAGGCCTAAGTGACCGGAGTGGAGGGTTCTCTGGGTCCTTTCAGTCCCTGTCTGTTGGGCACGGGCTTCGAGTCTGGAGGATTTCTCTCAAAGCAGGCTGTGGCCCTACCCATGACTCTATCCCATGGTCCTGGGCCAGAATCCTCTGCCCCCAACTTTGGTCTTGTGCAGTGCCCACTGATGAGCAGGGGCTACCCGCTTTGCCTCTTGGATAGCCAGGGTTAATTATTCCAACTCATCATTATTTCCAGCCCCTCCCCAACAAACAGGCCGGCTGACTGGCCCGGACGCCCCCTGTCCCCGCTCATGAAATGCTCCTGGTCGAAGAGACCAAGTAGGCCCCAGGAGGCCATTTTCTTCGACAGAAGCTGAGGCCGGGGCAAAGCCGTCACCCCCACCCCCACGGCTCGCCTGCTCGACTTCTCCCAGAGAGCCTCTCAGTCACGGATCACCAGTTTGCATTGGCCCCTGAGGCGGAGGCGGCTCTCAGAGACCTGGCAGAGGCTGAGCCACCTTCCCCTGAGGGTCCCGAGACTATATCCCGGGTCGACGTCACCCGAGACTCGAACTGGCCCTTTCGTCTTCCGAGGCCTAGTCCAAGTCTGCCGCACTAAACGCAGTCATACTGTCCCTTTAAGACGGCACTTTTTATTCTGCATTTGTTTACTTCTTCATGCGCTTTCTTTTTTTTTACAAATATATGATCAAGTATCCTTCCGCAAGTGTCAGATGCAGGCACTGACCACACGCCTTGAAGACATTAATGTCAACTTAAGAATCTAGAGATAGAAGCTGTGACCCAACATCTCTCTTTATAGAATTGAATCCTCTTTTACACTTTAGGGACTACTTTTTAGGAACAAACCATTTTTGCTTTGGTTAACGCAGGTTTGTGACCTTCAGAACTCTTCCGCGGAGGATAGAATACTATAATAGCCTTTACAACGCACCTTTTCATAAAAATATTCTGTGTGTGCTCTCACAGGCCATCGAATCTTCTCATATTCCTTAAACAGAATGGTATGGTCCAGAACCCGCCCCATTTTCTCTGCGATTGGTCTTCCTTCCTCCACCGGCGTCTGACTCTTGACCAATGATCGCTCACGTTTCTTTAGCTAGGGATAAGCGACAGAAGGCGGCGGCCTGGGAGACGCCCCCTACGCGTACTGAGATTGGCTGCGTCGCACGGCGCGCGAGGACGGCGGGCCTGAAAGATGAGAACTACGACTCCCGGCTTCCCGCGACGAGAACTCCGTTACGCATGCGCATGGGCGGGGCGAACAGGCTTCTCTATAAAAGGGGCGCAGAGGCCTGGGAGGCAGCAGTTGGAAGTTGGCAGGTGGAAAGGCAGGTTGGGAGGGGAAAGTCGGGGGAGGAGGCGGAAGAGGAGCTGTCGAAAGGGGGAGGAGGGAGGGAGGAAAAGAGGAGGAGGCGGAGGAGAACCGAGCTGAGCAGAGCATCGAGCCAAAGGGGAGATGAGTTTGTCTGTCCTCGGCTGAGGCTCCGGCCAGGCCTAGGGAACTGGGAACTCGGGCTTGAGCGACACCCGTGGAAGTGGGAGGAGGTGGCTCTGGGACTTTTTAACCCCTTGCGGGGTCTGCGGCAGGGGATTTAACCCTTTGTGGATTTGGCCCCTCGGAGGCAGCGTCATCGGTAGTTTTAACCCCTTCGGGGCTGGGTTTAACCCGTTGGACTTAACCCTCATCACCTTGCTCACCAACTCTTCGATCGTGGGGTCGCTCTGCGGGGAGGCTTGAGGCCCACCCCCTCCGCACGTTACGTACTGTTCCTGCGCTGCACCCCCTTGGACCCGCTTGCTGGCCGCGCTGTGGGCGCTTAACCCTTTGCTGACTTGAGCTCCTCAGGTTGCAATTGGAGTTTGCTGACGGAAGGACTGGCTAAAGGCATCACTACAGGAATCACAAACTGAAGAGGACTCTGCTGGACATTTTTTTTTTTTTAAAGAAAAATCTTTTTTCCTTAAGGACTTACCTGTCAAAATTTCTTAAACTTCGAGAAGAGGACTTTTACTAGCCATGGCCGAGCCACTCTTGTCAGAATATCAACACCAGCCTCAAACTAGCAACTGTACAGGTGCTGCTGTTGTCCATGAAGAGCGGAACCCTGAGCGCCCCCCAGGCGCGGATGAGCGGGTGCCCGAGGAGGACAGTAGGTGGCAATCGAGAGCGTCCCCCCAGCCGGGTGGCCCTCCAGGGCTGGAGGGTGAAGGGAGCCTGGAGCCCCCACCGCCTCCCCTGCAGACCCAGGCCTGTTCAGAACCGAGCTGCCTGGAAGCGACCGAGAAGGGCCAGAATGGGGACGATTTGTCCGCTGGTGGCGACTCTCCGCCAGCGGCGGGAGGGGAATCGAAGCCCGACGTCGAGCCGATCGCCCAGCCTCGTCAAGACTCTGAGGCGAACAAGTTGGGGGCTCCTGCTGAAGGGGGCGAGGAGGCGTGCGGACAGCAGCAGAGACAGCTGGGCAAGAAAAAACATAGGAGACGCCCTTCCAAGAAGAAGCGGCATTGGAAACCGTACATCAAGCTGACCTGGGAGGAGAAGAAAAAGTTCGATGAGAAACAGAGCCTGCGAGCTTCGAGGATACGAGCCGAGATGTTCGCCAAGGGCCAGCCAGTCGCGCCCTATAACACCACGCAGTTCCTCATGGATGATCACGACCAGGAGGAGCCGGATCTCAAAACTGGCCTCTACTCCAAGCGGGCCGCCGCCAAATCCGACGACACCAGCGATGAGGACTTTATGGAAGAAGCAGGCGAGGAGGATGGGGGCAGCGATGGGATGGGAGGGGACGGCAGCGAGTTTCTGCAGCGGGACTTCTCGGAGACTTACGAGCGGTACCACGCGGAGAGTCTGCAGAACATGAGCAAGCAGGAACTCATCAAAGAGTACCTGGAGCTGGAGAAGTGCCTCTCGCGCATGGAGGACGAGAATAACCGGCTGCGGCTGGAGAGCAAGCGGCTGGGCAACGACGACGCGCGTGTGCGGGAGCTGGAGCTGGAGCTGGACCGGCTGCGCGCCGAGAACCTCCAGCTGCTGACCGAGAACGAACTGCACCGGCAGCAGGAGCGAGCGCCGCTTTCCAAGTTTGGAGACTAAACTGAAACTTTTTTGGGGGGGGGGAGCAAAGGGGACTTTTTACAGTGATGGAATGTAACATTATATACATGTGTATATAAGACAGTGGACCTTTTTATGACACATAATCAGAAGAGAAAATCCCCCTGGCTTTGGTTAGTTTCGTAAATTTAGCTATGATGTAGCTTGCGTGCTTTCTCCTGTTAATTATGTGAAATCGAAGAGTTGCTTTTCTTATTTTCCTTTTTAGAATTTTTTAAATGTGAAAGTAATTTGACCAAGTTATAATGCATTTTTCTGTTTAAAAAAAAAAATCCCCTCCTTAAACGGAGCTATAAGGTAGCCAAATCTGAGAACCATTAAATTCATTTTAGTTACAATAAATTTAATATTTGTAAATGTAACATAGTTTCAGTGTGATTTCTAGAGCTAATTCAAAATAGTATTGATTTTATGTGATTGAATTTTTGGGAAAGAGAAATGAAATCTTAAATTTGTCAGTTAGCAAAAATGCCAATCTCCAATGGGAGAATTTTCAATTTGCTGATTTTTTCCTTGAATGGGTTTTAGTATGCTACAATATACAGTTCAGGCAAAACATAAAGATTTAATTATCTTCAATACTTAAGTGTGCTTGCTTTCTAGTGCCTTGGATTTCTTCATGCTGGAAAAATCAGTGTTGGGTGTTTGGGGGAGTGGAAGGTGGCTACAATCGTAAGTTTAAAATTTAATAATTCTGCCTTTCCCAGCCAGTCAAACGTCTAATAAAAAAATGTAAACCTAATTTGGCAGTCTGTTAGTTTAGACAGCTGTCAGCCTCATTTCACTCCTACAAGTTGGTTTTCAGTCATCTCTTCCTTCCTCCAGTAAGGCTGGAAGGAGTTCTGGACGCCTGGAAGAGGCTCTTGCTAAACCTCTTGATTCTTAGTGCAAGCAGTGGTTAGACTAGATAAATTTGTGGGGCAGCTCTTTATGTTAAGATGTCTAGAGGCAAGGAATATTGGATTTATAAAGGAAATGAGAATTCCAAAGACTTACCCTAATTAATTGTACAATACTTAGTGCTCTCTATACAAAAAAAAAAAAAAATAGGCACTGTCCACTTTTCCATGTGGGTCAAACTAAAATTAGAAATGCCCCCCAAACCCCCCCAGTCTACTGCCATACCACCCTGAACGTGCCCAATCTTGTCTGATCTTGGAAGCTAAGCAGGGTCAGGCCTGGTTAGTACTTGGATGGGAGAAATGCCCCCTCACTGCAGATCAAATGTAAAGCTTCCAGTTAAGGAGCTAAATGAGGTCCTTAGAAGCTCAATGAGGATCGCTGCACATTCCCCATACAGGGGCTATTCTCAATTTCCTAACCTGGTGCTGATAGCTGCTTAGGTTCTTGAGTAGTTCCGCTCTTGAAAAAGGGAGGCCCTGAGAACTAATTTCTGCCCCCAAATCAAAACAGAAATTATAAGATTATTCCCTCCTGTCACTTGGTCCTGTGACATAGCCTTTCACCTGCCCTTTGTCAGTGTCTTCCCTAGGGCAACTGCATTGCTCAAATCACTGGCACAGGGTTTCCTTGAGGCCTTAGAAACCATAGTGGGCCTTGGGGTCCATGAACCCTATGAAATGGTATGTAGGCTTGTGTTATATATACATTTTCCTGGGGTGAGGTTTCAAGAAGATTCATGAGATTTTCAAACTCCTTGAAGGTTAAGAACCCCTGCAGGAAAGGGGTAAGAAACCCTCCCACTGGGAAGACTGCTTGTGCAGCTAAATGGCGATGGCGGAGGTGCTGGGAACTTTAAGAGTAAAATGCACCTTATAATGCATAAGGAGCGTACACAAATCAATCAAGGGAAATGATACCAGTAGGACTGAATCAGGGCCTTCAAAGCAGGACTGAGTTGGTCCTATTCTGGCACAGATGGTCCACTGGAGACAATGTATGATCGCTTTTTTCTTTGGCCTAAAAATTACATTAAATGTCTATTTTGAAATAGTTTTCTTCGTGTTTTTAATTTTTCTTCTACTATGACGTCATGCAGCAGCCCCAGAAAAACAGCTGCTTGGAAAGGCAGCAACAGTGCCCTCTGGCTTTACAGTGCAGAGCGGAAGCCTCAATTTGACTGCACTGTAGGAAGCAGCAGCGATAATCTGATTTTAGATCCTCTTCTTAAAAAGAGGGATTTAACTATAAAGATGTTATTTTCCCTACTATTAGAAAAATTTCTAAAATGAATCTTGGGAAGACTAAATGCATTTATCATCAGAAAAAATACAGTATATGTTTTAGAAGACAAATTCAGTCCAGTCTTAAAAAAAATACCAATATTTAGTTTTAAGTAACTCATAAATTAATTCGGTTTACGTTGAGTCATGCAAATTTATGTCTGAATTTTGTTTTCAAAGGCACTGGCATTTTACTGTATTTTTTGCATTTATGTTCTTAGAATGAAGTTTATTCGAAATTTCAGTTTTCCATCAACACTTTCTATGGTATTTCTGCACTTTCTATTGAAACACTTAACTAGCATACTGCACTCCTACCAGAGAGAAGAGACCGAATTACCGCTATTGGAGGGCTGTGATGACAAATGAGCCCTAAGCTCACTCTAGCCTTTCAACTAACATCCTCTGCCAAGCATTTTAACTAGCTGCTCAGAAGACCAGGCTTACAAATCAGCAATCTCAGTTTGTACCCTTTTTCCTTCTGGGGCCTGGGTATCCAACTTAGGAAAACTGCTTTCTAAACTTTGACACAGCTAGGGGAACAGCTTTTCTTGGGCTAGCCTATAACATAAAGAGCCCTCAGGAGAAAGGGTTCTTTAGATTTCAGAGTTTTAGGAAAGAGTGCCAGGGAGTTCCAGATTGGTTTAGTTCTGAAAAACAGACTAGATATCATGGTTGGTTTGTTTGTTTTTTTCAGATGGGATCTTGCTCTGTCTGCCAGGCTGGAGCACAGTGGCACACCCATAGCACAGCTTGGAACTCTTGGGCTCAAGTGATCTTCCGGCCTCAGCCTTCCCAGTAGCGGGAACTATAAGCACACACCACCATGCCTGGCTAATAGACTAGATATCTCTAAGTACAGGAAACATAATAACAATCAGACAAAACTAGGAGTCAGAAAACCAGGGTCCTAGTCATGCCTTTGACACGAACTAGCAGTGCAACCCTGGACTCATCTCTCAAGTTCTCTAGCCTCATTCTTTTCATTAGCAAAATAGAGCTAATACTTGCTATGCCTACTTCAGAGAACTGCTGTAAGGATTAAATGAGATAGCATGAAAATGTGCTATACAAAAGTCAGGTACGGCTAGGGAGGATCACTTTTTCTTTTTGGAGATAAGGTCTCACTTTGTTGCCCAGTCATGACGGAAGTGGTGTGATCACATAACTCACTGCAATGTCAAACTCCTAGGCTCAAGTGATCCTCCTGCCTCAGTCTCCTGAGTAGCTGGGACTACAGGCTCACACCACCACAACCAGCTAATTTTTCTGTTTTTTGTAGAGATGGGGTCTTAGTATGTTGCTCAGGCTGGTCTTGAACTCCTGACCTCAAGCGATCCTCCTGCCTTGGCCTCCCAGTGTTAGGATTACAGATGTAAGTCACTGTGCCCCGCTGGGAGGATCACTTGAGGCCAGGAATGCGAGACCAGCCTGGGCAACATATCAAGACCCTGACTCTACAAAAAATAAAAATCAAAAAAATGAGCCCAGTGTGGTGCTGCATGGCTATAGTCCCACCTACTTCAGAGGCTGAGGCAAGAGGATCCCTTGAGCCTAGGAGTTTGAAGTTGCAATGAGCTATGATTGTGCCACTGCACTCCAGCCCAGGTGACAGAGTGAGACCCTGTCTCTAAATGAATAAATAAACTATTGGTAATTATTGGTTCTGCTTAAGACCACAGCAGTTCCCATTTCATCAGTATTTTAATTTTCACTTCATTCAAAATAAAACAAAAATCCTTTGCTTGGGGAAATGTAAATAAATATACTTTGCCCTAATGACTTCGAAAGTTAGAGAAACCAAAGAGGGATTCTGCAGAATTAAAAAACAAAATCTACAACCGAATAGTCTATCTTCAGAAAAATCAAAGGCTAGCTATATTTAGTCAAATATGAGATAATATATTACAGGCTTTCCCCTGGCCACTTACACCCATAACAGCTGGCAACAAATATTCACAATCGTGTGGTGGAAACGTTGGCTACCGTTAAGACAGTACTTGTACCTAAGTACTTAAGTACACTTGAGTTTGTGGGGGTTTTGTTTGGTGTTTTTTTTTGGGGGGGGGGAAGTGACTCTTTTTCATATTTGCACAAGTAAGATTATTGGAATAAAAATTCCACTTTATTATTCTTTCTCATGCAAAGTATAAATGGTTGATGCTAGAAATGAAAGGTAATTTTTAAAAGAAAGAAAATGTCAAATTCAGGCCCTGAACACCATGGAAACTGATGACCAAAGGATAATAGTCATACTTAGCAACTGGCACAAAATACGTGGTCCAAGAGACAAAGATTCAATCTTTGGCCAATTTTTGCCAGTTGTCTTTGAATATTGGAAAGCTTACCACCTCATTTTGTTTCTTCTTGAAAAAACAAAGGTTGGGTTGAGAAAGATCAATAATTTAGCTCTCACAAATTCTCCTGAATAAACTTGGGTGTTAGAGGAGGTTCAATTACGACAAATGATACAACATGGGCAACAGCAAGAATAATCCTCATAGTTTACTAATAAACCTTTGCACGCCAACAAAATTCAAATAGTTGAACTGCTACAGGAAACTGTTAATAAGTCTTTTGAAATAGCTAACGTGATCTCTCTCTCAATACAGCAAGAGCAGTTACATTTGACTTGGAATTTTTTCGAGAGTAAAAATTCAGAAGGGAATTGTAAACTCTCATCTGAAACTACACTTTATATGAGATATCTACTGACTTCGTGTGAAGTATTGAAAAGCCCTGGGTCTACAGTGAGCAAAAAGTATATTCCTGAAGGAAAATGTGGGAGCTTTAGAGTGTTTTATACACAAGAATTTGAGAAAATTAACATCTCTCCTGTAATCTACTCAATAGAACTTGTCCTAGCCTCCACAGGGTCAGAGGAGGAAATCAGGTTGGAGTTCTGAAGCCTGCTGCACTTATTTTTTGGAGACAGGGTCTCCCTCTGTTGCCTGGGCTAGAGTGCAGTGGTGTTATCATAGCTCATTGCGACGTCAAACCCTTGGGCTCAAGTGATCCCCCTGCCTCAGCCTCCTGAGTAGTTGGGACTACAGGCACATGCCACCATGCCCAGCTAATTTTTAAATTTTTTTGTAGAGATGAGGTCTCCAACTCCTGGCCTCAAGCAATCCCCTCACCTTGGCCTCCCAAAGTGCTAGGATTACAGGCATGAGCCACTATTCCCAGCCTGAAGCCTGCTTTAAACATGTATTTCTACATATCTAGATAACCCCAGAACAATTTCCAGTCAAAGGCAGAAGACCAAATTTAGGGATGGAGGGGATATCTAATAGGTTAGTTCTATCTTCCTCTCTAGTTATTACTAAACATGTGCTTAATAAAACAGCAAAACATTTTAACAATTTAAAAAGATAAAAGATAGAGGGAAGATGGTAGCAGCTAAACACAGGAGCCTAAAACGTTCACTGTGAAAACCAAATAGTTCAGAAGCAAGCATCTTCATCTTGAAGAGGAAGAATGCTATCAAGAATCACTCCTACCTCTGCCATGAATTCTACTCACGCACAGCCACTGGTCCCCAGGAGTTAGCCATCAGGCAAATGTAAAATGTCCGTGACTTCACGGTAACAAGTAACTGCTTGGCACCCTGAGAGACTGACCCTCATTTGGCCTACTTGAATAGCCACTCCTGTGCTGCTATGGACAACCAAGACCACAGTTCGGTAAGGCAGGCCTCCCAACTGGCCCAATAACCTTTGAAGCTGAAGTTGTGAAGTTCCCAAATAACAAAGTTATAGGGAGTAGATGTTTACATAGCAGCACTTGAAGAGTAGTTACTCCTCAAGGGATTTATGAGGGAGGCCGCATTGATACCATTTTCAAATTAGGAAAACTGCTGCATAGGGTTTGTAGAATTTGTTACAAAGCACAAAGCATCTGAAAGGGGAGAGCTGAGGAGGAAGTTAAAGGCCTGGTTGAATATTAGATGAACAATAGACTCAGCAACAAAATGATCAGTTTGGCCTCACAGTATCTGGCCTTTAGCCAAGCCAACCAAGTTAGTGGCAGCACACAGCAATAGAACTTTGAGTTCCTAATTTCCAGTCCTGTTGTTTTGCTCAGAAGATAATCAGGAGACCATTAATAAACCGGTTTTATTCCCAATTTTTCTTATCAAGGAATGGAAAAGCTTATGGGTCAACTTTAAAGACAGTAAGATTTCATTTTCTGTACCTGGAACAGTATTCACCAATTAGTAGCATCCAAAGGTTTAACAACATTACTTCATAATGGAGAATGAATCACAAGAGTCTATCTCCCATTAAATTCTTGACAGAACCACCACAGATAACTTCTAAAACCTCTTTTAGCTCCTATGACTGTCCAACTCCTACCAACTTAGTGTCAGCTTTTCCTAACTGGCATCTTCTTTCATCAGTGTAAAGTACACAAAAATCAAGCTATGGTAAGAATCAAGTGTTCCGAAGCTTTGGTTAAGAGTAAGTGGTTTGGCCTGCGCGGTGGCTCTCGCCTGTAATCCTAGCACTCTGGGAGGCCGGGGCAGGTGGATCGCTCAAGGTCAGGAGTTCGAGACCAGCCTGAGCAAGAGCGAGACCCCGTCTTTACTAAAAAAAGAAAGAAATTATCTGGACAACTAAAAATATATATATAGGAAAAATTAGCCGGGCATGGTGGCACATGCCTGTAGTCCCGGCTACTCGGGAGGCTGAGGCAGGAGGCTCGCTTGAGCCCAGGAGTTTGAGGTTGCTGTGAGCTAGGCTGAAGCCAGGGCACTCTAGCCCGGGCAACAGAGTGAGGCTTTGTCTCAAAAAAAAAAAAAAAAAAAAAGTAAGTGGTCCAAATTTTGGATTAAGAACCCTAGTCAATGATGATCCTGTTTTTGTAGTTCAGTTATAAGACTTTTTTTTAATTTTAATTTTATTTTTTTTAAACCAGGCAGCCCCCTGAACCAGAATAGGTTCAGAGAGACTCCCAGTTGTAAGACTTTCTCTGAGAACATCTGGGGAACAGAGAGAGAAAATAGTTAAAGTTATGTGGAGTTGTCACTCTTACAACTGAAAAAAAATTACTTTATTAATAATAGGAGGAGCAGGGCTTTAGTTCTGAAGAAACTTTCAAGGTTCTTGCTATTAAGGCCAAAGGCTTAGGAATGATTTGACTGTGATTGGTAATGAGATTCATCACAAGGTACCCACAAAAATATAAAGTTCACTGACAGTCACTCTCCTTCTTCAGAGCCTACCCAGGCATAATTTTAACTGTCATTTTAGCAACAAAACTTTTATTTGAAGATATCCCTGAGCCATAAATCTCTGGATTTAGATTTCAAGCAGTACGAAACAAGATGGTTTAATTTGCAATTCAATAAAAGAAGTTCACTTCAAACTTCAATTTTTAAGAAGCTGCAGCTATAATTTAGGGCTGAGTTTTATCCTTTTAAAGCGGGTCTCCCCCACCCCTAAACGCCACATATATGAAATAGATCAAAACTGCAATTTCTATTTTGGTAGCATCTAAGATCTACAGAAGTGATTTTCAATTACTTGGAACTTCAAAATAGAGGTTCCCTAGTAACAATGCACCAGTGGCACGCAAAATGCTCCCCATTTTTAGTTTGTGGGAGAAAATTGTTTAAACTGGAAAGATTTTGTAGTCTTAAAAAGATAACATTGGAATTACTGTAGTTCGTTTTTCCTTCTAGGAGGGCAGCCATTTCTCTAAGTTTTGGTAAAAGTTAAGGCTCGGATTTCAAAATGCAAGCAGATGTTCATGAAGCATCCGAAATCGGCCACTCCATTTCTATTTCTGGGCTGTAGCGACTCTGAATTATTTCGTGTCCCAACCCTGTAAAGGGCAAAACTCCAAGTTTTGCCTTTGGTGTAAACTCTCAAGAGAAGTGAGACAACACACTTTAGGAGTTTCCTAAAGTGGCTGGTGACGTGCGAGATCAGGTCGTCAGAGAATGGGGGCTGGATGGGAGAGATCTTGAGGGCAAGAAGCTGAGAGACCTCCAAGCACTGGGCTCGTGAAGATTTCCACGTGCCCCTATCTGGCTGGTCCCAGGGGAATCGGTGGTTACTACGGTAGTTAGAAGGCGGCTGTTTCTTTTCTCAGCTGGAGGCGGGTGTTTGGGGGGGAGAAGGTGGGTGCACGGGGCTCTCCGCCCTCAGAGCCTCCAGCTGACTGCCACGCCTGAGGGACTTGAGGCCAAACCTGCGACCTCGGCCCTCCCCCGCGGCGCCAGCCTCTGGAATCTGGCGTCGCCCCCACCTCGACGGTCGAGGTGGGAGTGCCGCCACGCTGGGCCTAGCCGCCATACCCAGGCCGAATGGGGGTGGGGAGAGAAGTCGGCAGAACTCGGCCTCGGGATCCGCACCCCTGTGGAAGGACGGCAGAGGGGAGTCGTTTCACCGGCCTCTACCCTGTTGGGGTCTCGGGAAACACGCGGTAATTGCCGACGAAAACCGCCCTCTGTTGAGAGGCGAGGCTGCGGGGCTACCGGGACGGTTTGAGGACTGGGCTCGGCCAGGGAGATTCCAACCTTCACCCTCCCCGGTCCCCGACCCCACTTCCCCGCCGTCTCCCGGCGCCGCCACTTCAGGCAGCCCACTCGGCCCGGCCTCTCCCCGCGCCCGGACCACCCCCCATGGGGTGCTCTCACTGCGCAGCGAGTCCCTCCGCTGCCTCCTCCCAGCCCAAAATGGCGGCGACGGCCACCGATCTTCTCGTCGCCTTCCTCAAGGCCTGAGGATCCCTCCGCGCCTAGGTCCCTCCTCTCTCAGCCGGATCTATTTTCTGCCCCGTAAAGATTAACGCCATCAATGAACTTTTTAATTGAGTTCGGAGAAGGCGGGTCCCGGTTGTGGTTCCGCACAGCTAATCGTTGACGAAAGTGAGACTATTGGCGGACGATTTAGCCAATCAAAGGAGGAAGCGGTGCGCGCGCGCGCGATGCCTCACGCGCAAAGGTAGATGGGTTTTGGAGTTCTCAGGTGTGGCTGCTGACGTGACAGGATTTTGGCCCACTTTCCCAGGCTTGAGAACTACAATCCCCGGTAGGCACCGCGCTGCCAGGCTGTCCTCTCCCCCCACCTTAGTGCCTAGAGCGGCTTGACCAGAACTGCTGCAACTGCAGCGAGAGGTAGGGCTGAGGCGTTGGGAATGGCACAGACAGGCGGTCGCACAGAAAGACACAGAGATGTAGTCGTGTGCATAGTCTTGACAGCGAATAGGTTAGTTCCACCTTTGCAAAACCTCTTCCCATGACTATTTCCCCTCTTCCAAGAAATCCATCCTTGTCCCAGTTGGGTTTCCCTCCAAGCTGTATGTAGTGCGAAGACTTCCCCTTCCCCTTTCCTCTGTTTTTCGCTCTGAGAGGAAGGAGGCAGGCAGGCCAGTCCCCGTAGAAGAAAAGGCCTCAGCCCCAGGCTTGGCCCAGGGCCCAAGCATGCTTCTAGAGGCATTGCTTTCTGGAGCCCAGCCTGGGGAGGAGGCTGGGGGTGCAGGGCTGCAGTCCAGACTGGGGCCTCTGGAGGCAGTAGGAAAGGACTCCTCCTAAGCTTGCTTCATGTTGTCTTGTCGGAAATACCGACCTGCTCCACTCCCAGCTCCCCAGGCAGTGTCCTTTCCCCCTTGAGTTGTTGGGGAAACAAAGCTGAGGCCTAGTTCTAGCTGCCAGCCTGGGCCTCAGTGACTTCCAAAGGATATAAGCCCTGGCCTGGGGCCTGAGGAACAGGACTGGGAACATGGCGCCTTAATCCCGTCGGCCCTTGCTGGCGGCCCTTGCTGGCTGGAGGTGCGAAAGCAGGGGGAGGTGTGAAAAGCAGGGTATGGAGGAAGCCCTCAGGGCCTTCATTTGAAAATGAGGGTGTACTGGTCTGGTGCTACAAAATGGCTGCTGTTTCCTGGGCAAACAATTGTGAGCATCCAGAGTCTTCCTGAGAATTACTCAGGACTTAGGTTTCTGTTGTTGTCCAAATTAGGTGTCACTAGTTAAAAAAGGCATCTGCTGAAAGATTTGGAACAGAAGAAGATGGCCACTCCGAACCAGAGCAACTGTAATACAGAGTCACCAGCAGCCCTGGAGGAGGCCAAGGTAAGCTCCCACCCTCCCAACCACCTGAGTACCCTCAACATGGATCTTGCACCTGAGATCCTAGCTTCTTGTCTCAGATGTGTTGGTAAATTTGGAAAACCGGTATTTTAAATGTGTCCCTACTACGTGCTAGGCAACAGGCCAGATGCTAAATCTGTACTGTCTCATGAAATCCTAGTGACCCTTCCACGTAGGAATTATTTCCCCGATTCACAGAAGCCAAGGTTCTGAGAGCTGAAATACCTTTTCCAGAATCATGTAGTCTATAAGCCAGGGTTTAAATTTAGGGCCTTCTGACAACAGAACCTTGCCTTGATCTCAAAGTTAAAGAAGTTGGTTGAATGTTTTCATTTCTTCCAGGTTAAAAACCAAATCTGAAGCAGGAAGAAGAGTTTTTGGTTTATAATTTGGAATGGAGGTGGGGGATAGGATGTAACCCAGGAGAGAGGAGAGAGGCAGATTGTATCAGGCCCTCAGAGAATGCCACATTCTGACCTGGCAACAGGAGCCCATACCATCCCAGCCCATGCCCTCTCTCTTGCTGCCCTACCTATCCATTCTTCTCCCCTAGCCCACAACTCCCTATAGATGAGGAGGAAACTTAAGGTGGGAGTCAGAGGAGCTTCTGACCTACTTTGCCTAGCCACTTCAGTGTTTCCTGGATTTATTGAATTTGGAATTCATCGTATGTCGGGGCTAGAAGGTTCAAAGAGGGCAAATGACTCACTCAAGTCACACAACTTATCTGCAGTACTGGTGGTGATGGTAGAGGGACAAGTCTTCAGGTGGGAGGCAGCAGTTAGGGCTTGGGGCAGGGCTGGCTTGGATTAGGGGAGGATCATTAGGGGACATTTACTGAGGGCTGGGAGCAAGTGAGTGAGTGTGCACAGCAAACAAGCCACCCTGCCTTGGAGTTCCTGGTGGACTTGTTTTTCCCAGGTGGGTCAGCAGCTCTGTCTCAGTTGGCCCAAGCCACTGGTGGAGACAAGGCTTATCACTCACATAACTGGTGACCTCCCTGCAGGTGAAGTAACACAACAAACACTACACACACACACACACACACACACACACACAAACACACACACACGTACCCAATATATTGCCTTTTCCCTGAAATTCTCTTCAGGGTCTCCAGAATACACATAATATACCCCTAGCTCTTATAGGGCTGCATACACCATATCCCACAATACACACCCTATCCTGTTAGGGACCTATTCTCAGATGTCTCTGAACCATGTTGTATATTGTAAAACAACATACTAATGGTAGTAGTTATTATTGGAAATACCCCAAACCACAGACTTAGAGCAATTCATTCCCCATCCTCCACACTCAGTACTCCCACCCTCACCACAACAGAGATAAACAGATGCCCTAAACATGCGCACACTCTGACACATGCTTTCCCCCTCCTAGATAGATTCCAGAACTCTCTCACTGCAGACTGGAGGTTGGCCCTCCCTTTCCTTGGTTAGGACCTCTTTCTTGCCATTCATATAGAAGAGTGATACCAACTTCTGCCTGGAATAAATACACTCAGTCTTCTTTACCCTAGAAGGATAGAAAGGAGAGTCTTATTTTCCAATGTCTTTTGGATCCCCCTGTCTTAGAAGCTTTAGGTCATTTAACAAATATTTATTGAGCATTTACCTTGTACCATGCATAGGGATATAGCAGTGAATTGAACGGACAGGACACATTCTCATGGCAAGAAGATGGAGAGTAACTGGTCACATGCTAAATGCTGTGTGTTAACTGTGTGATGTAATAGTCACTGGGGAGGGGAGCAAGGGGAGGCTACTTTAGATAGGGTGGTCAGGGAGGGCCTCTCTGAAGAGGTGACATTGGAACTGAGCCCTAAAGGATGCAAAAGAGTCAGCCATGTGAGTAGCTGGCAGCAGCATCAGCTGCATGATTTGTGGGGTCCAGTGCAAAAGGGCTCCTTGTTTAAAAATTATTAAAAAATTTAAGACAGGGACAGCATTAAGCCAAGCATGGGGGCGTTTCTGAACATGGGCCTCTGTGCAACTGCACAGGTCACCTGCCGTGAAGCCAGCTCTGTGTAAAAGACAAGCTTTCTAGGAAGAGGGAAGAGCATGTGCCATTTGGGCTTCTGATCAAGCAAATGCATCAGGAGCCATGTTCCAGCCCAGTTTTCTCCCTCTCCTAGTTCATTCATTCAGACAATATTTATGGAACACCTACTCTGTGGCAGGTATTGTTCCAGGCAATAAAATTACAGAGTGAGATACACAGGCAACATTCCTACTCTCACTGTAAGTTTACTTGGAGAGGGTTCGGGGGCAGACAGTAGATAGGTAAGCCGGTAAACAAATGGTTGCAAAAAGGTGAGAGGCTAGAGAGGGACCAAGTTAGCCGGGTGTGGGAAAGTTGGCTTCAGGCTGGGTGGACAGGACAGGCTGTGTGTGATCTATCCTCCCTTCTCCACTCTTCTTTAGATCTTTGGTGCTCCAGGGAGCCCCAAAACACTTCTTGAGCCTCTTAACTCTGGTGGTTCCCTGCCCCTGACACCCCGGATGGAGAGCCACTCAGAGGATGAGGATATGGCCGGGGCTGGCAGTGGCCAGGGCTGGAATAGTAGGGGTCCCCGGACCCAGAGTCCAGGGGCCTGCTCAGCAGAGGCCGTGCTAAGCCGGAAGAAGCACCGTCGGCGGCCATCAAAGCGCAAGCGGCACTGGCGACCCTATCTGGAGCTGAGCTGGGCCGAGAAGCAACAGCGGGATGAGAGGCAGAGCCAGAGGGCCTCACGCATCCGCGAGGAGATGTTCGCGAAAGGCCAGCCCGTGGCCCCCTACAACACCACCCAGTTCCTGATGAACGACCGAGACCCAGAGGAGCCCAACCTGGATGTGCCCCATGGGATCTGCCACCCAGGCTCCAGTGGGGAGAGTGAGGCAGGGGAGAGTGACGGGCGGGGCCGAGCTCACGGTGAGTTCCAGCAGAGGGATTTCTCTGAGACCTACGAGCGCTACCACACGGAGAGCCTGCAGGGCCGCAGCAAGCAGGAGCTGGTACGAGATTACCTGGAGCTGGAGAAGCGGCTGTCGCAGGCTGAGGAGGAGACAAGGAGGCTGCAGCGGCTGCAGGTGTGCACTGGCCAGCAGCCCTGTCGCCAGGTGGAGGAGCTGGCTGCTGAGGTAGAGAGGCTGCGGACTGAGAACCAGCGGCTTCGGCAGGAGAATGAGATGTGGAACCGAGAGGGCAGCCACCGCAATGAGGAGCTGGGCACCTAGGGGGACCCAAGGAGAAAGTCCTATTTCATGCCCACTCAGGCCAGCTGGGTCTCAAGGAGGCAGGTGGCAAACCACTCTCAGCACTCTGTGTCCCCTGAGAACAGCAAAAATAGGTTCAGACTTCCACCTCGTCATTTCCACAGTTGGTTCTTTGATGTTACTACTTTTTACAGAAAAATTAAATGGTCTTGTTGAGACCAAATGGGAGTGGCTAGGATTGATTTCACTAGGGCTGTTCTGAGAATCAAAACATTCACATGGGGTCCTAGTCCCCCCTTGTCTCAAGCCTAGGAGGACAGCAGACCTCTGGGTGGAGGCCTGTCAAGGTCTCCAGGATACCTGAATTCTGTTCTGTGTGTCCTGGAGCCACCGGACTGCTCTGAAGGTTTTTAGGTGGGAGGGAGCTCAGTCAGGAGGCCCCAGTTTCAGCCAGAACCTGACACTCAAGACACCAGATTGCTGTGAGGAGTGGGGAGCTTTCCCTGGAGGAGAGGGAGCTGGGGCTTTGGGACAAGGCCCAAGCCCAGGGGCTCCCCATATTCTCCCCACAGTGTAGGGGCTACACAAGGTCTGAGTGCCTTGTACGTCCTTGTCCTTGACAGTCACCCCCCCTCCCCCAGCAACAAGGGGTTGGGCCTGAGGTTAGTTTTCACGAGTTTGCCCCCTTACCTCCTGGAATGACATTTAGAAGTAAGAACTCAAGGGAAGTAAGTATTGTCCTGATGGAAAATAAAGCTAAGAGGCCGAGGGGGGCAGTGTCTGGTCCTCAGCAGAGCTGGTCTGCCTGGCTTTGCTGGGTCCTGCTGGGCCTCTCTGAGCACCCTGCTCCTGTAGCCTCATGTGTGTGGTTCATTCCCCCTGCAATGTGTGAGTCCCACACCTCTGTGTAACACAGATCTGGGTCAGCCTGGGTAATGCAGATACCAACAACCCGTACTGGGCTCTGACACCCTGTTTCTCCCATCACCCTCCTGGTGCCCTTGCTGGCCGGCATTGGGTGTTAGGCGGCAACGTGGATAACTTTGGTGATGATGGAGGAAGTTAGTCAACTCACCGACGAGCCTGTGTTGGCGCTGCCACCATGCACGGGGAGGGCGGGGGCCTGGCCACCCAGCCCGGCTTCCATTCCGGCACTCATCTTGACAGGCCACACAGGGCAGGAGAAGGCCCAGGCCTGGGAGCTGCTGGGGATGGAAATGTTGACAAAATCCTGTGTGTTGCCAGGACAACTTTCATTTCTGCCCTGCCACACCCAGGCCTGGCTGGCGCCTTCTACAACGAAGCACTGCAAGAACAGATTCTAGGAAAGGATGGGCTTCACGGGAAAGCAAAGTCCCGTCCTGGGGGATCTGCCCCTGGGACTCTGGCCCAGGGCTTTTACCTCTTTCCCTTTGCTCCCCAGGCAGCAATGTCAGGAAGGGCAGCAGGAATGATTGTCCCCACTTTGCAGATGGGAAACCCAAGGCTCAGAGAGGAAGTGGCTTTCCAGATTCCAGGAGAGCTACTGGAGGCCTGCCTTCCCCTGTGGGGTAATCGAGGGACCCAAAGGCCCATTGGCCTGTGCGGGCAGCCTCCCAGCTGCAGCATTCCTCAGCATGCAGCCTGGAGGGGGAGAGGAGGCCAGGACAAAGGTTGTTTACCTAGAGGCGCTTGTGTGTGTGTGTGTGTGTGTGTGTGTGTGTGTGTGTGTGTGTTGCCTGAGTCTAGAAGGGAAGATTCCAGAGGGCCGCTGGGGCAGGGGTGTAGGCAAGGGTACTGGGATTGTGTTGCGGGCTGGCCCTGCCAGAAGTGGGCAGGTGAGGAGTTTGGCCCCTCTTGGCCCAGAAGCTGAGGAGCCTGGAGACAGGAAAGCTGCCAGCTGTTCCTCCCAGCCCCTCCCCACCCACACACACATAAAATGGCTGAAGGGCTCTTGGCCAGGGCAGCACTGAGGTGGGTTAATTTTCCCACAGCTGGTGGGCACTGGGTGGGGCAAGAAGAAAACAAAAGAGAGGGTGTGAGCTGGGAAAGTGTCAAGGGGGCTGAATGGGAGAGGTGCCTGGCAGCCCCACCCCCATCAGGTCCCCTGGCCCCAGCACCTGCCCCCAACCCCAGGGTGAGAGGTGTGCAGGGAGATCATCCTGGGGCTCAGCTAGGCTTCTGCTCCACCCCATTGCTGTGACGGACGCCCCAGTTTACGACACACACCCTGAGCCGGGGAGGATGGGCTTGGACACAGCCTCCTAGGCCTCCTCCCTAGCCCTTTCCAGAGCTTCCCTCATGCCTTACACCCATTTGCTTTCTAGAACCATCTTGGTCCCCTGGGCCAGGGGAGGGAGGCCTAGAGTGGTTGCTGAAGTTTCCCACCACCCCTGCCTAGCCTGGCCTAGGATCCCCTTTCCTCCCCTTCAGGGACTCCCTGACCCCAGGTGAAAACTCCTGTGCCCTGTGGACAGAGTCTGCATACAGTGTCGTGGGAATGAGAGGTAGTGGGGCAGGCAGAGGTTGGTGGGGTGGGTCAGGAGGAAGTTGCCAGCAGTGGGGAAGCGGGTGTGAGGTGAAGTCAACTCTGTATGGGGGAAAAGGTGGCCAGGTCCCATTGCCCTGTTGGGAGCAGGCAAGGATGGCACTGGCCCTTTAAGTGGGGGTGCCAGGCAATGCCCTCCCCCAGCCAACCCAATTCGTGGGCACACTGAGCATGTGCAAGAGCTGCGCAAGTGGGGAGGGGAGGGAAGTGGGGGGATAGATTCCAGAGGGAGCTTCTCACCCTGCTACTTCCGGTAGCTGCCCCCACTCTCCTTCCTGGGTCTGACAAAGGAGCCCTTAGTGCTCACCCAATCCCATCCCCCCACCCAGACCCCAGGGGTGCTGCCCTCTGGGAGTGCTGAAGCCCACAAAGGATGCCCTGGGGAGTCTCCCCTGCCTGGAGGTGGCACACACTCAACCTAGTGCCAGCCTCACTTCCCTGGTGTGGGTGGAGGCTAATCTTCCTGCTGCTTAACATGTTTGATTTCATTCCATTGGTGCCAGGGTTTTAAAAGAACCATCTACCTGTGATGCCGCTCTGAAAATTAAACAGCTAAAAAGCACGATGTCCCTGCCCCCACCCACCAGGAGCTTCCAGTCTGAGAGGAAGCAAACAGCCAGAGGCTGCAAGCCCCTTCCCCAACTCCCTCTGCTTCTGGCCCTGGGATGAAACTCTGTTTCCTCAACCTGCAGCAGCCCCCAGACCCCCCTCCCCTGCAGTCTGGGAACCCCCTCCCTCAAACCTTGCCCCCACGACAAACTTACCTGTTTCTGCCACATCCCCCTGCCTCCATCCCTCAGCCCCTCCTGCACCTTGCCTGCCCTCTTAGCACTTGCCCTCTTTCCTTCTTCTAACCTCTTAGCTGCAGGTATCATTATATGTATTTTTTGTACTGGATGTGCAATTCATGTAACATGAAATTAACCCTTTCAAAGTGAACAATTCAGTGGCATTTGTACATTCTCAATGTGTGCGACCTCCACCTCTATTTAGTTGCAAACATTATCACTCTGAAAGGAAACCCTATACCCATTAAGCAGGTACTCCCCATTCCCCCTTTCCCCAGCCTGGTAACCACAATCTGCTTTCTGTCTCTGTGGGTTTACTCATTCTGGATATTGCACAGCTGAGAGGGAAAGACTCTGGTCTCCTGGTACCTGTGGAGGGAACACTGGACCAGGAGTCCTGAGACCTGTGATCTGCTTCTCACTCAGGGACCCCCTTTTCTTATTTGTTCAAGGGGGTGTGGGGCTTCAGGCCAGTCTAGGATCCTGGGCCATCCGGGGCCTATCCCTGGCCAGGGGGCTTCTGCCTGGAACTGTGCTTCCTCGCCTGAAAAATATGTTCCTCCTTGCAGGTCCAGGCAGTGAAGGTGGCCCCAGGGGACAGTGTGACTAACACTGTGGGATTTGGGGTCAGATACATGAGATGAAGATACTTGGGATCAGAGAGGTTGGGAAACTTGCCCAAGGCCACACAATTCCTGCTGTGCTGGAGTTGCAGCCGGTTCTGTCTGATTGTAGTTTGAGCCCTTGACCACTGTGCTCTCTGGTCTTCAAAGAGATAAAACAAGTTAAGGGCTTAGCAAAGTGCCAACTGTGTGGGAGGTGCTCTCAAATGGAAGCAGCCATAAATTTTACTACTTTCAGGGCATTGCATAATCACAAATAGCTCCATTCCAAGGTGGTTTTTGGGAGTTCTCACTCCCCCTTCCCTTATCTTTTGTGAGGGTTTCCTCTTTGTGGTCTCTACTGGCTTCTCTAGGATGACAGTGTTTGTGGGGGCTGGGAGGGACTGCCTGCATGCTGAACCCTTGGGGCAGGTAGGATAGGGAGTGCTGTCCCTGTCCCCACAAAGGAGGAGGATATGTTATTGTGTCCGCCCCCAGTGTCCCCAGCTGAATTCGCCCATTTCTCCATGGCTGAATCTCCACCCGTGCCCTTCAAACAGGAAGTCCTTTGTGGATCCAGAGAAGGGAGGGGACAGCACAGGCTTTGCCTGGTAGGGGGACAGGCTGAGCAGCTGGCCCCCAGTTGGCCACTGTGTCCCTGCAGCCTGTGGGCATGGACATTCCAGAGACCACCTGCCCTGAGACCCTCTCTGGACCCCATCCAAGATGGGACACCCCAGACCAGGCCTTAAGGCACCTGTTGTGTCCTGCCTTGGAGCAACCAGGATGGCCCCCCTCTCCTGCCCCTCCTGATCCCAGGGCTCCAGGAGGAAGTTCCCAAGGAGACTAAGTTGTGAGGCGGACATCGTGACCCACATGGGCCCCCAGAGCCTGCCTCTGCCACAGCTGCAGAGAAGGAAGGGAAAGTTCTCCTTGGGTCTGCTCACGGAATCTCCCCTGGCTCTTAGTCCTTCCAGCCCCCTCCCCAGTGTCCTCCTCAGGCCCCCATGCATGAAGTTGCTGGCTCTTTGGTGACTCCTTTGTTGGACTGCCTCCTTTGCAGGCTCCCTTGTAGCCTGTGGCTCTCAGGCTGGCCAGCTGCCACTCTGAGGGCCACTGGGTCCCCAGGCCGCGTGTCCTTTCCGGCTAGATTCCATTCTTTTGCTTCTTAGTGCCAGCCAGCTCCTTCTCTCTGGGACTTCCGTGAAACAGGATCTTTTTTCTCTGGGTCCCTGGTCCAACTGTCTTCACTAGTAATTCACATTAGCTGCGTTTGTAGCCACGGGCCTTATCTGCCACCCCCGGGTTCCCCCTGGGCAGCACTCCTCCCTGGCCAGGAGCCCCACATCTGGGGAGCCTCTCACCTGCCTGCATCCCTAGAAGGGTTCCAGGATGGCACCATTTCCAGTGATTAAATGCCAGGCAGGGAGTTGGAGTGTTTGGGGAGCCTTGAGGGCAGACCAGCGAATGGGCAGAGCTCAGGTTAAAGTGGAACGAGGAATTTGTAGCACTCGGCTGGGGGTCAGGCCATCTCCAGAGACTCCTGGTTACCATCACTGGATGTGCCAGGGCTCATGAGAAAGGGAAGGCCAGAAAACATGCTGAGGGCCCCTCCAGTAATCAGATTCTGAAATTGTGCCCAGCAAAGAGCTGTTGCTTCACTGTCCCAACAGCACAACGCCCCTGCCCTCACCCTGGTGTGTGTGTGATGAGGACTTCTGCCCCAGCTGGGCAGGGGGGCCTCTGCACTGGGCTTTGGCCTCCTGCTAGTGGTGTCCATGTGAGCAAGGGCTGTGTATGACTCTGCTGGGAGTTTCAGAATCAAATGCTATCCTTGCTTCCTTTTTGGTGCCTTCTTATTTTAATTTCTTTGTTTCTTTTTCTTTTTTTTTTTTCCTTTTTCTCAAACCAGGCTGCTGAGAAATGGTGCCTTCTTGATTATCCCTGCCCCATTTCTTCTCATTCATTCAGAGCAGAGGCAGGGAGAGAGGAGGCCACTTGGAGGCCAGGGCAGGGAGGCTTCTCTTGAGCCAGAGGGGCTTCTCCAGGGTCTTGGAAAGTGTAGAGGTTAAGAGTGCAGGCTGGTGTTGGACTGCCCAGGTTCTAATCCTGCCTTATTGTGCCTACTGCTGCTCCCTGCCCCCTGAAAAAGAGGACAGGTACCTTCCCATTGTCCTGCCTGGATACACACATGGTGAAAGATGCCAGGACTCATTAGGAACACAAACGGCACCGTTTGTTCATTCAATACATATTTACTGGGTGTATTAATTTCCTAAGGTTGCTATAACAAAGTACTACCAACCGAGTGGTTTAGAACAATGGAAATGTATTGTTTCACAGTCCTGGAGGCCAGAAGTCTGAAATCAAGGTGTCAGCAGGGCCACGTTCCCTTTGAAATTAGCAGGAGAGGAATCCTTCCTTGCCTCATTTTAGCTTCTGGTGGTTTGCTGGCAATCGTTGGCATTCTTTTACTTGCAGATGCATCATCCTAATTCCCTGTCTTCACATGCTGTCTTCCCTCTGCGTGTATCTGCCTCTGTGTTCAAATTCCCTTCCTTCACCCCCCACCCCTTTTTTTAGAGATAGGGTCTTGCTCTGTTGCCCAGGCTGGAGAGTACAGTGTGGCAAGTGATCCTCCTGTCTCAGCCCCCCAAGTAGCTGGGACTATAGGTGTATGCCAGCACACCTGGCTAATTAAAAAAAATTTTTTTTTGCAGAGATAGGATCTCATTATGTTGC